>JAPYZD010003468.1:0-13031 GCA_030522725.1 Ichneumoninae sp. B BG-2022a
TTCCCGCACGATACGCAAATGCGATGCGCAAAATACTTTCACCGGTGCGCAAAATGCCTTCACCAGTGCGCAAAGTACTTTGCGCACTGGTTTTACTACCAGTGCCATCTAGCGTCGCAAACGGTTACTATGTTCCCAAGCGGTTGATATGGTAACATCGAGGCGACCGAGGCGCCACAGGCATGCGCCATTGGGCATGCCTGTGAATGGTGCACAACATGGATTTTGCGTTGCCTTCGTAAGTAAAAGTATGGTTCGATACCCGAGGCCATCTCGCTTCTTACGCACTGCTCGTTTGGCCCCTAGTATCGAAATATACTATTTCTGCAATGTTTGAGGCTGGCTCGCCATACGCGGCGGGATAATTCTCCAAACTCCAGAGAATGCTCATAGGAGTGATGGGAAATCGTCGGTGGAAAGTAACATTCATGAACGTGGATTAAATGGAAAGGAATGAATACCGACGGGGTCCGAGAGGATTAGCGAATCTTTCCTCCAGCCGCCGTGACGGCTGAAAGTTTCCTTCGATACCCATAACACAATCCGTAGCGGAACGAGGGTTGCGAGGCTTTGGGATATTTTTTCATCGAACTCTACTTCTATCCCTATCGGTCAGCCCACCCGGGCGAGCCCTCGCGCCCTTGCGAGAGACTCCACGGCGTCGATAAATCTTTGTTTTAGTTGGTACCTAAGTCACTTAAGTCTGGGCTTACGGGAATCCCACAAAATTGGCTTTCCGAATGCCCGGAACGAAGCTTTCCTTTATTCGCCGCTCCAGCGGTTTTATATTCAGCTCTTGCTCCGCTCTGTCGACAAGGACGCACTTTGATGTACCAATTTCTCGGCAACGAGTCGTTAACCCAGGACTCTTGATTAATGCATCAGTAATGCAGCCTCGAGTTTATCGCCGACGAAACAACCGATTCCTTATTCATCCGCCTCATTTTGGTGATGGAATGACAAATAATTGAGGACCAAAGTTTGCGTGAAAGGAGTTGTAAGATCGTTTAGTTGTTCGTGCTTTCCTAATTTATACTCGGAATTCGGACTTATCGGTGCTCGAAAGTTTTGTGGAGCGAGGCTGGGTCGATCGTGGTTTAAATCGAGCATCTTCGATATTCAAGCATCAGTCCAATCCGACGATATTTCAATTCCAGAAGCAGGCCAGATTTAACTCGTTGCTGGGTAACCCGACCGGCGAATCCCGAAGTTGCCTTCCAGCATACCCGTAGCGTTTGGGAGTAATGGCGCGTACGCGTGAATCGTATAAATCGGAGAACTGTGGAGGTAGCGACCGAGCGGCGTGTCAACGTCAACCGGGCAAAGAAAGACGACATAAATTTTAACATCCATTTTTTAAAACATCAATTGTAACATACATTTTTTAAAACATCAATTGTAACATACATTTTTTAAAACATCAATTTTAACATACATTTTTTTAAACATCAATTTTAACATACATTTTTTAAAACATCAATTTTAACATACATTTTTTAAAACATCAATTTTAACATACATTTTTTAAAACATACATTTTTACCCAACCCATATGATAGTATTTCCAGAAGGCGGGTTGGAAAAAATGTGCGTTGTGGTTAAGAATTCCGTGGATTAAGCCTAAGAATGCCTTGAAATAAAACTGATCATTCCGTGGATTAAAACTGAGAGTCTTCTTCGATCTAATTTTTTATGTATGCCTACATAGAAAACAATTTGATTGTCATAATATGCTGGTATAAACTACGGACCTAAAACAAGCAGACTACGACCGCGTCGCCACCGATTGCTGTATTTTCTAGTAAGAACTTACGTTCTACCAAAAACAGCGGTCTTATCGGTGGTCGAAAGTTTTACAGAGCGAGGCTGGGATCGATCGTAGTTTAAATCCAGCATCTTCGATATTCAAGCACCAGCTCAATCCGACGATATTTTCCAGAATTCCAGAAGCGGGCCAGATTTGACTCTCTGCTGGGTAACCCGACCGGCGAAATGACATGGAAGTTAGCAACGTTGCTCCAACAGTGTCATTGCCAGATGTGACCTTTCTCAAATAATTTACTTTCCGGCGAAACAATTTAAAAAAATATTATTCCATTATATTATATGATTATTATTATATATACGTAATTTTAATTATTATAATTATATTTTTATTATTATATTAATATATGACATTACATTATATTATCCGCTCGTATGGAAAGCAGCTTTGTGCGAAACATGACGGCTGTCAATAATTTCGTTGGAGAAATGTTGCTAATTTCTATGCCCTACCGGCGAATCCCGAAGTTGCCTTCCAGTATAGGGGAAAGCGGGGCAAAATGGGGCAACGGGGCAAAACGGGATTTTTGGGCAAAACTAAATTTTCCAATCATTTTTGCATCGGACAAGGTGGCAAAACTGGGCAGAAAAGCCTAATGTATCCGATAGGGCGAATTCGGGCATCCAAAAATTATTAGAAAATTACGTTTTGCCGAAAAACCCCGTTTTGCCCCATTGTCCCATTTTGCCACGCTCTACCCTACCCTACCGTTTGAGAGTAATGGTGTGTACGCGTGAATCGTATAAATCAGAGAACTGTGGAGGCAGCGACCGAGCAGCAACGTCAACCGGGCAACGAAAGACGACATCGGCCCGCTTCTGCCGTCAAATCGAGCGAGATAATGTTCGTCGTAGGGTCTCCGGATTACCTCGTTTTATTTTCACTTACTCCGAGCTTTCTACACTGGACCGGAGGTGGGAAAACGATCTTTTCCTCCTCGCTGAATCTGCGTCTCCGTCATTACTCGGTTGAACTACTTTTATGATGGAATCACGCGTTATCCGCAGGTACTTTTTTATTTTTATAAAGTAGTATTTCACTTTCTTAGACCGAATCAGCGCGGTTTAGTAATTAAATCGTACCTCGATAAAAATCCTATCGAGGATCTTCAAACCGTCGATCCTGAGCGGATTTATCCGAGAATCTGCACGAGCTTTTGAGATTCTCAACCGGAATTTCCCGAAATTTAACCGAAAGGAAGAAATTACTCACTCTACCCCAAAATCCGTAGATCCTTCGCAGCCACAAGTTCATTCTCGTAGCCGTAAGACAGCTGACAAATCGCGGATTAAGGAGAAACATGTCTTACGGTTAGTAGAAAAAAAGAAAAACGGGAAAGGGGAAAGAAAAAAGAAAAACGGGAAAGGGGAAAGAAACAAGAAAAACGGGAAATAACCATTCAGTGTTAATAACAATATTTCAGAAAATCTCCCACTTTCTTACACCGAATCAGCACGGTTTGGTGATCAGGACTTGTGACAGAGATGAGCCTTGACGCCAAGTACTTAATTAGATTTTACACCTCCATGAAAATTCCATCAAGGGTCTTCAATCGGTTGTTCCTGAAGAGCTTTTGAGATTCTGAACCGGACTTTATCAACATTTTACCAAAGCAAGGATATAACATACTTTCTCCTCCAAAATCCATAGATCCTTCGCAGCCATGCATTCATTCTCGTAGCCGTAGAACAGCAGACAAATCGCGGATTAAGGAGAAACATGCTCTTGCGGTTAGTATAAAAAAAAGACCGGGAAAGCGGAATAACTATTCAGTGGCGAACGCTTACGATTTTCTGAATATTTTATAAAAGTCTCCCACTTTCTTATACCGAATCAGCACGGTTTGGCGATCAAGAATCGTGATAGAGATGCGTCTCGACGCCAAGTACAGAAATTACTTACGTTCTCCCCCAGAATCCAGGAACCCATCTATTCATCCTCATCGTCATGAAATAGCTGACAAATCGTGACGCCAAGTACTTAATTAGATTACACCTCGACGAAAATTCCATGAAGGGTCTTCAATCGGTTGATCCTGACGAGCTTTTGAGATCCTGAACCGGATTTCCCCAAAATGTCACCAAAGGAAAGAAATGACTTACTTTCTCCCCAGAATCCGCAGACCCTCCGCAGCCATCCATTCATCCTCATCGCCATGAAATAGCTGACAAATCGTGGATCAAGGAGAAACACGGTCTCCCGGCTGGCAGAAAAAAGAAAAACGCTAAAGGGGAAGAATCGTCCGTTGGCGAGCGCTTATAAGCGCTACGCTGGATTTAGGGCCTTCCTCGCCGCGCGAGACATACGTCAGCCGGCAACCGCTGCGGAGGAGAGTTACTGGGGGGGGGGGGGGGGCGAGGGTGGGTTTTCCCCGGTCCGGGGGCGATGTGTCTTGGTCACTGTTCTCCGGAGACCAAAGTTTCCGAGGGTCTTCCAGACGCCGGGTCCTCCGGTTTGACTATACGGATTCCCAGCTCGAGCGGGAAACCCGAGCCCCTTTGGAACATACCGCGGTATCCAAAAGCAGACGATCCAACGATTTATCGTCTCCCCCATGCACCCCCACCACCCGGCCTCTTCGTCTCAACCCTTAGAGTTTCAACCACCTGGTTACATCCGGTTCGTTTTTATAACTGGTCTTCTCTCATCCACTCCATCCCTCGGTTCCCAGCATTGAAGCCCTCCACTTGTGTTTTCCGAGACCACTCGGTGGGTCGTATCCGGGTCGAGTACCTCGTGGTCTATGGTTCAATGGGCTCGAACTATGGATCGCGCCATTCGCAACCTACGAAGTTATCTACCCCGCGCTTTTCACCCCCCCTGCAACCAGCAGATGTCCTATAGATGTACATAGTGAAGTAGGAGGGCGACGGAGGTGCTGGTGGCCGGCTGGGGAATTGACGGGATCGATTGAAGGGTTCACTGTAGGGCGGCAGTGTACGCGTGCGAGACTCCCAACCACATTCTGTTCGGCGAGGGGGGCGGGGCGGTGAGGATGAGGAAAGAGGATGAGTCTCGGACGACCTCCCTGGAGAGGTTCACCCCGTCGGTTCCGCATCCGCCGCAGGGGTCACCGCACCACCTTCCGCACACTACTCCTTCGTCTCGCCAATGCCCGCTGTCCACTTTCGCTACGAGCGATTTAATTAAGGCTGCATAATACCACGGCGGATCCAGCGCCGTTGATTGCCAGACCAGCGTCGCCTCCGACCGGCTAGACGGCCGGCATTCCCTCGATCACTCCGCGACCCCGAGGCCTTTCCTACGGAAAACCTCGCCGGGAAAGCTATCGCCGACGGAGACGCTAAAATAAATCGTTCATCCCCGAGATTAAATGCAAATGGAGTCTCGGACTCATCGGAGTAATGATTTTCGCAGCCGACGAACGATACGGGCGAAATCCATTAGATTGATCTACCATGGTTCTTTTTCCTGTTTGAGGCGTTTTTCGACGGAATCTTTGGATCTTGGGGAAACTATAAAATTATACGGTATACAAAATTATGGTTCACCGGTGTCACGACTAGCGACATGCGACATTTTCACAGGGGCAATATAAATTTTAACATACATTTTTTAAATATACATTTTTACCCAACCCATATGATAATATTGCCAGAAGGCGGGTTGACAAAACTGCGCATCTGGTTAAGAATTTCGTGGATTAAAACTGAGTTCTTCGTCGATCAAATTGTTTTTTATCTATGTTTACATAGAAAACAATTTGATCGCCGTAATATGCCGTTTTCTAGTAAGAACTCATATTCTACCAATAATTACTATATTGTCTAGCGGAATGAATTAAAACTGCTAATTCCGTTGGATTAAAACTGATTTCTTCTTCGATCAAATTGTTTTTTATCTATGTTTACATAGAAACCAATCTGATCGCCATAATATACCGGTTTTCTATTAAAAACTCACATTCTACCAAAAATGCGGGATATTCAACAAACATCTGCCATCATGTTAATTACGATATTGTCTAGCAGAAAGTCTTAAGTGTAATGCGAAAGTTTTCCATGATGTCGCTCTAGTTCCCCTAAACCCGCAAGTTTTGTCGGCTTTCACCAGACGTATGGTAATTTCTATCAGATTCTTCACTCACCGTGCGTCAACCGGAGATTCTCCAGGAGGCGGCGATGCGGATTGCCGAGTGCCTGGCGACTATTTCTGGCGGATGCTATTCACCGCGAAGTTCCGGTTGCGGGGTTCCATTCAACGGGCATGATCCAATCAACAAACAGAACTGGGTGCCCTTTAGGCCAATGGAGTCTCTCGTGAAGCGAGTGGTCCGGAAACAGGTAGCTGCAGTTCTCGCGATTGGCTCCGTGCATCAATACCAGAACGCCAACAAGCGCTAAGAATATTGCGAAGGTCTTTGACGAAAACGACAAGTTCCCGGAAGATGCAGCCGATACACAAGCTCCCAGCGCTATCCGATATTCCGCTTGGTCGAGTCACCTGGATTGCACCCGGAGAATAGTTCGTTCTCGAGGAACCACGGAAGCGCGACAGATACGAAGAATCAGCAAGTTCACGTTCGGTACATAAAGAATATCCATCCAGAAGACGGAACACAGAGCGCTTGTTGTCAGCGAAATTCAATAGAAGCTGTTTAAAAAAAAAATTGCTCGCTGGCCTGAAAATAAAAGCCTCAGTGCTCGAACCTTTTGCCGCACTTCTCGGAAGAATACCTTCGGATTTCTCGGAGATATCTCGAGAAATATGTCCCGGTGTCTCGGCAAACGTCGAGCCCTCGCCTCACCGGTTGACTTTGACGGACTGTGAAGTCGCCGGGTAAAAGCGCGGCTCCTCCAATCGGCTGGTCGTCGCCCGGGAAACTCGCCATCCGAGAAACTGCGATTTATGGTGACGTCGGAAAGAGCTTTTCCCATTCGTGTAAATTGCCTCGGCCGGGGAGAGACGCGGAGCCGGTAAAGGGATTTTCACCACCTGGAGAGTTTTTGACCTTCGATCCTCCAGGGATCCACCGTCCACGTCCTCGTCGTTTCAGTCACACGTGCGTTGGTCTTTTGAGAACTTTCGGACCGGATGAACGTCCTCTTCAAACATGGTGGAGTTCTCGCTTTTGCCACGCCGGGCAGTCCGAAACAAGTCCCTTGAGGCTCGGACAGCGAAGTTTCGGCTCGTTGGGAAAACCCGTAGTTTTTTTCGGTGACGGCGAAGGAGAATCCTTGTCTGCGCCGGTGGGGAATTAATTAAGGGGACACAATGGTTTCCAATTAAACGTAGTGTGCGAGCCCGATTAAATTGGCTATCGATCGCCCATCGGGCTTATTCGTCGGGAGACATTTTCGTAGGCAATATAATAGCGGACTGGGCAAACGGGGACGATATAGTTTCACCCAATAATTTATTAGAAGTGGCCGCATTTCCGTCGGGATCGTAACCTACATCATGTCGAGTAATATGTCCATTAATGGTATCGATGTGGTGCACGTGTAAGGCAACACGCGACACCGGCCTTAAGGTCGTCGAGATATCGAAAACGATCGGAGGAGTCGTTCAACGTGAACGACACGATCGGCGCACCTTTATATCGACGACGAGGCCGACGAATGCGACGTGAATTCGCATCGATGGGCACTTTCGATAATAGTCATACTAATAATAGTGGCCGAGGTGGGCAAAGTAGCGAAACATACTTCAAGCACCAAGTAAAAAGTATCACAAGTACTTTTTACTTGGTGCTTTACTGAGGTGTTAAGTTTTTTGCATATGGTTTTCTCATTTATTACAATTTTTAGCATTCTCTAGGAGAAATTTTGTCGATTTTGGCTTCCTCGCACAGGAAGCCATATGCAAATAAATTACTTGACTTTTATTCGTAACATTAAAAAATGTTTATATTTCACAAAATTTAAACGATCAAATTTTACCGCAAGATTTATTGTGAAAAATCATTAACTGGAATTTTTGTAATTCGATGAACTTTTCTTAAATACATTTTTTATATAACTACTTGTTAAAATTATACTTCTTGAAAAGTTTAAACAGACAATAATATATTAATAGAAACAGGATGTCGTGCTACTCATCTGCAATGTGAGCGTGTACTCAACAAGTATTTATATTAAACAGTACTTGAAGTATCGCGCAAGTACACGGAAAAAAAAAATTGCTTGCGAGCTGCCAAATAAAAGATTGTTATTTCAATGCTACTTTCAATTCTTACAAATCCATGTGATATTGAACCAACGACGGCAAGACGGTCAAGGTTACATGTTATCGTTTCAATCCCGTATGCAATCGTAATGATTAAAAGCAAAATAGAAATTTATTTATTTATTTATTTACTTATTTATTAACGGGCAATGCCCTTTTACAAAACATAAGGTCTTGTATAGATGGCCTTTTACATAATATTAAGATAACATTTTTTAATTTTATAAAATTAAGATAACATTCAAATAAATTTTTAACAACAATTTTTAGGCGAAATAACAATTTTTTTCGCCCGCAAGCGAATTTTACTTGCGTCATTGATCTTTTTCATCAGTGTATCCAATATTTCGAGTACTGCCTAGTTCTGAATAATAATAATAATAATACTCCGGGTTCATTGTTATAAAATGATGGAACGGTGATAACCATTTTCATCGATTAATTTCCCCAAGTAACTTTGGATGCCAGTTTTCCCATCAGGTTTCATCGTACTGTGATTAAAATCGTAGAAACTGGATATATTGTCGGAGGGAAATGATAATACCACGTTAGGTAAATGGCTTCGGGCGGAGAAACTCGAGCCCTGTGGTTCTCCCGAATTGAAATAGGATATTCGACGTGTGGACCGCCACATAACATAGAAACAACCCCCGGGCTGTGAGCATTTGCCGAACCGCACGTTCGACCTTCCTGATTGCCGTTGTATCGTGTGTCACGTACCACTGTTCCGCACTGTACCTTTTCTCTGTAGTGCACGCACCTTCGCTCGCACGGTGCACTGTGATGCTTTGGCCCGTTTGGCACCGAAAAACATAGCACGCTCTCGAATACCGTTCATCTACGCCGAAAAAAAGGTTTGGTAAAATTAAAAAAAAATTGTTTGAATCGAAAAAAGTTGTTTATTTAATGCAATTTTGGGTCACTTTGCATCAATGTTGTAATCGCAGTAACTGCTATACGAGATTGACACAACCACACCAGTTTTATTGATTCAAGAACGGTGTGGTCTATTTAAGGTAGTACTGGAGGATAACCTGAGCCCACGTGAGTTCAGAAAGGATTGAGAGAGGAATTGCGAACACTTCTCGATGAGATAAAAATCTGAAAAAAATCAACCACATGGAAGGTACTAAAAAGATTAATTTTGCATAATAATAGTTCCACGATGTTATCAACAAATTAACGAAAAAAAAATTTCCCGACAAATCACCCGGCAACCTAACTTTTTTTTTATGAAAACGATTTGTTAATTTTTCTGAATACGTATGAATTTTTTCAGAATTTTTGAAAATTGCATTTTTAGTTAATAAAAAATGTAATTTTCAAAAATCACAAAATTCTGAAAAAATTCATACTTATTCCAAAAGATTAACAAATTCTTTTTATAAAAAAAAAGTTAGGTTGCCGGGTGATTTGTTGAACATTTTTTTTCTTAATAATTTGTTAACATTTTGGAATTATTATTATGCATAATCAATCTTTTTAGCACCTTCCATATGCTTGATTTTTTTCAGATTTTTGTCCCGTCGAGAAGTGTTCGCAATTCTCTCTCAATTCTCTCTGAACTCACGTGGGCTCGGACTGTCCGCAAGTCCTACCATAAATGCGCCTGGATTGATTCAAACCAATTTTCCGTGAGCGCAGCTGTGAGGTTGATTTTACCAAACCTTTTTTCGGTGTATTTTTTTTTTTTTAATTTTCCTCGTCAATATTGCATGGTTCATCGTGTTCTCGTTGTCAAGCTTCAATTGCGTAGTCGTAGAGTAGTCGCGCTCGCGGCTTCGGGAAAGTAATCGAGGGCCCTCCCGCTGCTTCGGAATCACACAGAGATGTCGGTGTTCTTCTTCCGTCTGCACAACCTGCGCCGCCAGGCGGAGGAAGCCAGGAAGAAGAAGGAGCGACGTGGAACGGGACAGTCCGGCCAGAGAGGGACCAATTGCGCAGCCGATCAGTCCCAGCCTACGGCCGGATCAATGCAGTGCTGCAACAAAGTTCATCGGGGACCCAGCAAACTCTTCGAACGGGCGCCACTCCAGCCGAGCGACTCCCTCGACGAGATCGCCTTCCAGATACCGAGGTGAGTCGATGATTAACTGGGGGAAACGAGGATCCAGGACTAGTTCGATATTGTTTTGCTCGACGGGAGCCAGGTGGGTTCGACCGCGAGTAGGAGAGACCGCAGTTAGTTGGGACATCGTCTGCAGGCACTGGCATTTTTTTTTTTTGGTCACCGAAGTCACCACTGAAAAAAAAATTTCGTTGACTCAAGTCAAATTCGCTTGCGGGCTGCACTGATAAAAAATGCAGTTGAATCAAGGAAAGATTCGGGCAGGGATGTTCAAATAAATATTTAGTTGGTCGAACAAAATATTTTAATGCCTCAAAAATATTTTAGTGAAATCATCAAAAAAATTGTTGAACCAACCAATCTTATAGTTGTACCAACAAAATATTTATTTGAACGTCCCTGCCCAAATGTTTAGATGGTTCAACCGTATTTTTTTATCAGTGTGCCAAAGAAAAAAAATATTATTTCAATTCTTGCAATTGCATGCGGGTTTTAAATGATAACATGTCACTTGGGTAGTTCGACCGCGAGTAGGAGAGACCGAAGTTAGTTGGGACATCGTCTGCAGGCACTGGCATTTTCTTTGCGGGTCGCCGAAGTGTCCATTTGCACATTAAAAAAAATATCATTGTCTCAATTAAAATTCGCTTGCGGGCTGCCAAAGAAAAAAAATATTATTTCAATCCCACTTTCAATTCTTACAATTGCATGCGGGTTTGAAATGATAACATGTCACTTTGTCAGTCCGACCGCGAGTAGGAGAGACCGGAGTTAGTTGAGACATCGTCTACAGGCACTGGCATTTTTTTTTGTGGTCACCGAAGTGACAACTGAAAAAAAAATGTCGTTGACTCAAGTAAAATTCGCTTGCGGGCTCCCAAAGAAAAAAAATTATTTCAATCCTACTTTCAATTCTTACAATTGCATGCGGGTTTGAAATGATATTATGTCACTTTGGCAGTCCGACCGCGAGTAGGAGAGACCGGAGTTAGTTGGGACATCGTCTGCAGGCACTGGCATTTTTTTTTCTGCTGGTCACCGAAGTCACCACTGAAAAAAAATGCGTTGACTAAAGTCAAATTCGCTTGCGGGCTGCCAAAGAAAAAAAATATTTTTTCAATTCTTACAATTGCATGTGGGTTTTAAATGATAACATGTCACTTTGGCAGTCCCACCGCGAGTAGGAGAGACCGCAGTTAGTTGGAACATCATCTGCAGGCACGGGTATTTTTTTTGCTGGTCACCGAAGTCACCCCTGAAAAAAAATTTCATTGACTCAAGTAAATTTCGCTTGCGGGTTGCCAAAGAAAAAAGATATTATTTCAATCCTACTTTCAATTCTTACAATTGCATGCGGGTTTGAAATGATAACATGTCACTTTGGCAGTCCGACCGCGAGCAGAAGACACCGGAGTTAGTTGGGACATCGTCTATAGGCACCGGAATTTTTCTTGCGTGTCGCCGAAGTGTCCATTTGCACATAAAAAAAATATCATTTACTCAATTAAAATTCGCTTGCGGGTTGCCAAAGAAAAAAAATATGATTTCAATTCTTACAATTGCATAGGAGTTTGAAATGACAACATGTCACATTGGTAGTTTTGCTGTCTTTATGTCAATGTCGTATGAAATTGTAAGAATTAAAAATAGAATCGAAATAAGAATTTTTTGCTTGGCAGCCCGCAAGCAAATTTTTTTTAAGTACCGCCAGAGGAAAATTTTTTTAGACGGGCGGTAATGAATAAAAAAAATTGGATAGCTAGACCAGGACAGCCCAAGCAACGCCGGTCTCTTCTATAACCGGCATTAAAAATGCGGAGCTCCCATTCGAGCCTCGCAAGACGAATCTCGGTTAATGGGACGAGAGAGGAACGCTCTGCGCCGAGAAAGCTGGGGATAATAATGGAGGAAAAGAACCGAGAGGGTCAAGATTGTAGCCGTGTTTGGAGGTGCAAAGCTGCCCGGAGGAAAGGGTCGGGAAGTGCCGGACTGAAAAGCACTTTTTCCACTAGCTTCCACCCCGTTTCCAACTACTGCTTCTTTTTTTATATGTATATATTTTTTTACGCTTCTTACTCTTTTATTCTTTTCGTCAAGCCGAGGCGAACGAGACGAGCTGAAATACCGGATGCAAGGTTCGTCAAGACAGTGGAGAGCGGGGCAAAATGGCATAGCGGGGCAAAACGGGATAGCGAGGCAAAACGCAATTTTCCAATCACTTTTGGATGGTTGGCGGTGATTGCGTTAGGACAAAATGGAACATCCAAAAATTATTGGAAAATTGATGACCCTGAAGATATCTGCATGACATCGAATTTCATCTTTGGGAAGTCTCTTTGGGAATTCTACACTTGTAGAATTTTATTCTTCAAGTGAACTTCCAAGCAAAGTTTGTGCGATGCAAAATGTAGCCGTTAAGGTAACGGTACCGATGTTCGGACACGTCCCAATCTTCGGACACTCCTATGCAGATCTGATTTATTCCGAATTGAAGTATTGAAAATCCATTAAGACATTTGTAATCGTAACTGCAAACATTATATGATGCACAAAAAAAAAAGTTACACAAGGTTTAAGCCTAAATTATTTTCTATTGTTGAATTCTGTTAAAACACCGTCGATATAGTGTCCGAAGAATGGTACAAGCGTAACAACATACGCGACCTAATAATCGGACAGTACGAAAAGGTTAGGTTGGCCAGTTTTCTACGTATCTTATCATCATTATTGTTTCGCGTCAATATTATTGTTTTCATTGATTTAATTGATAAATCGCAAAGGAATTCTTTTAGTCGATATTAACTAAAAGTTCGTACGTCAGAATTCTCGAAAGCTGCGATCGTCCGAAATATTGGGACACGCAGTGTCCGAATATAGGGACGTGCCGAAAAACCGCGTCCGAAGATCGGTACATTTGGGCTCGCTTGATACTTTCTTCCGTAATTAAAA
>JAPYZD010003469.1:0-13030 GCA_030522725.1 Ichneumoninae sp. B BG-2022a
ATCTGAAAAAATGCATACGTATTCAGAAAAATAAACGAATCATTTTCATAAAAAAAAAGTTTTGTTGCCGGATAATTTGTTAACCAATTAATTTTTTGATTAATTTGCTAATAACATTTTGCAATTATTATTATGCAAAATTAATCTTTTCAGTACCTTTAGTATACATGATTTTTTTCAGATTTTTATACCATCAAGAAGTACTTGCAATTTTCTCTTATTGTTGTCAAACTTATGCGAAGTCAGCGGGCAGCGAGACTCCCTCCTTAAAGAATCAAAGAAGCAAATTAAAAAAAATGTTATTCAAATTTTTATAATAATTTTGTAAAATATTAAAATTAAAAATACAAATTTTCAACTTAAAAAATTAATATTCAAATTCCAAAGTTAATTTTTCCTGAATAACGTAATTCGGTGTTGATTCGAGCTGTGGATGGATTTAATTATTCACTGGTGACTTTTTCGGCTCCGATCCGCCAGTCATGTGCCGAGAGTCTACCGGAGGGTTTCTATTCATGGAGTGCGCGCCGGTTGCTGGAGCTGGAGCCGAATGCATAAGATCGATGAAAACGTACGATTCGCGGATCGAGGAGAGGAAGTGGGAAAAGAGATCGGAGTCGAGGGGTTGGAGTCTGAGCGGGAGAGGGCGCACCTGCTAGTGGGATATTGCACGACCCGAGGATTATCCGCGCGTAACGAGACCCGGAACTTTAATGCCCGAGGCGGATCAAGATTGCTCGATTATTCCAAAGTAATTTTCCACGCGGGCCAGAGACCATGGAAGAGACGCGAGGCTACCTCTGTGGCGAAGCCGTAGGTGCAGCCTCGCTGAAACAGCGTCAAAAGCTCTACACCGCGAGGATTGCGTAGGGAAACGATGAAGCTCTTACAAGATATTGCACTGATAGCGGTATAACAGTTAAGCAATTTTGGATCTCAGCGATATATTTTTTTTTAATTATGAACGCTAAATGCATACCCAATCGTCACTACAATTACGTTTATTAAATTATTTTATTTCCTTATTTATTTATTGATTTCACTTATTAACGGATTTCTCTTTGACCAGAATTCAAATACAGAATGTGTCTGATAACTACGTAGATCTATTAGTTCCAATAGAAATGCGGTACAAAAGTAAAAAAAAAATACATCAAGATATTTCATTTCAACCAGCATATAACATTTCATTAAGTCCAACTCTGTTTCATTGTATATTAAATTATTTAAATTAATTGTAATTTTTAAACTTTTTAAACTGTCTTAAAATTTCCTTTATTTTATATATTTGTTTATTTATTTATTTTTAATTAATATTTAAATATATTAATATATTTAATATAAAATAATATTTAAAACATTTTTTATTAAATTTTGTTTTATTATGAGTTAAAAATACAATTTCATATAAGTTTCATATGTGCCACACTGACAATTTTCTTGTCACGCTTTTTCTTTTCCGCTTCGTCGTCAACTTCTTCTTCCCTCGGCGTGAAATGATCCTCGGTCTATATCGACATGTTCTTAGCTCCCTCAGCTTCTTCAGAACCTTCACAGTTCCACTTCCGCCACCAGCTCTATCGTCCTCGCAGCGGATTTAGTCCGCTTCTTATTTTTCCCCGCTTCCATTTTCCAGAATTCCATCAGACTCCACTCAGCTTTATCGACGACACTCGTTATGTGCCCAAGCATCTCCGATTTTCCTCTCTATCTGCATCGCCAGTTTGCAACCCGATTTCTCCTCGTACCACTTTTTCTCCTTACTTTTATTATTTGACACTCCTTTTGGATGACCATCTGCTGCCGATTTAAGGAGGTTTGAGTGCTTCGCATTAGACAAATGGGTAATTTTTTAAAGTCGTCCATGCAAAGTTTTACACATCTGTTGATTATAGTGGATGGTGGATCGAGCAAAAATTACGGAGTAGGGGAGACCGGGGCAAAATGGCACAGCGGGGCAAAACGGGACTGTGAGGCCAAAACCCAGTTTTCCAATGATTTTTCGATTCCCCATTTTGTCCCAGCGATACATCCGGATTTTCAAACTTGTTTTGTCCCACGTACCACAATCGCCACCATCTCAAAGTTATTGGAGATTTGCGTTTTGTCCCATTATCCCGTTTTGCCCCGCTCTCCCCTACTCTTTGAGAAAGTGAACGAACACGTACCTTTACGAAAATTAGCACAAACCACTTAATATTTTTGGGTAATAGTTTTTCTAGGTTAAGAACATCTGCTGTAATACACATAACCACCCACTATAATCAATAGATGGGTAAAAGTTTGTATAAACGACTTTACAAATGTTGCACTCATTTGACTGTTATAGAGCTTTTCAACCTCCTTGACGGACAAGTTTCCGCTCCCCTCTTCATCCAAACTGTTCCAATCCACCTCTTTATTTTTAATATTTTTGCAACTCCATTGCGAATAATGTTTTTCTAGGTTACGAGCATCTGCTGTAATACACATAACCATCCACTATAATCAGTAGATGCGTAAAAGTTTCTATAAACGACTTTAAAAATGTTGCACTCATTTGACTATTATAGAGCGCTTCAACCTCCTTGACGGGCAAGTTTCCGCTCCCCTCTTCATCACTCACGTGCCCTTCTTTTCAACTTGAACATAATTAAATCATCGATCGGACATGGTACTTAGAGCTTTCGCAACGGCGGACTGAACTCTATTAAAAATGACATTACTTTTTTTATTTAAAAAAAAAAAACAATATATGTACATATAGTATGTATATCGTGTCGCTGAAGGTTGAAGGGCCGACGAAGAGTTTATGTTAGCGTGGAACAGCCTTTGGCCTTTGACGACACGATAAACAAACAATTTCTCATATATGTAAATATTTTCAAGGCAACTTAATCTGTTTTTCGATTATTGATTATAATAACGATTATGAACTGTGGCAAATAACGCTACGAGGGATTAAAATAGAATTGAGAAACGCTTAATTAAAAAAAAATTGTCAGATAGCCCATAAATCATTATCACGTCGTCGCGGACAGGTTCATCCGATTCACTGTCCGGCGGAGTGTTTGCCGGTCCGTTAACGCTGTCAATTCGATTTATATCGTGGGAAAACGGGCCGCCATATCCCACGTCAATAATGCCCGCACGGTTGACGTTCAGTCGGGTACACCCAGCGCTTAGTCGTTTGCGTTATAATCACGACAATAATGGAGCCGGTGTATCGTCGAACGGATAATCCGACCGGTATTCGCCCGGTGTCTCCGCGCGGAGACCAATGAGCGTCAAAAGGTATCGCCGATTATGCGATATCCCGCCACCGGACAAGCGGTTAAATTGCGCATCTGTTGTGACGACTACTGATAACGTCAAACGATTAACTGGACCGAACGAACATCCCAAAACCGCCAAAGACCCAACGATCATTTTAGGAGTCAGCGAACAAGATTTGGACACATCAAAACCGGACCAACTTTTTAATGGTTATAGTAGACATTTTTTAATTATCTTATATTTGCATTTTTTATTGAATTAAATGGGCGATATCCCTGGCGTCGGAAAACCAGTTAAATCAAACGATAAATTTAGGAATCAAGGAACAAGAATTGGACCCATAAAAGCGGACCAACTTTTATCGTTACAGTAGACATTTTTTATACCTCTTAAATTTTTTATATTTTTAAGTTTTATGTTTCTGTTTATGTTAATGAGCGTGAAAAATAAAAACAAAATGCCCAATTTTCGTAATTCTTCAAAAACTTGTGAAACAAAGTTAGGTCTTTTATTTTTATTTTCACGCTCATTTAATTTGATCAAAAATTAAGTCGAAGGCTTAAACTAACGTGCAATTGACGACTACAATATTCGATCTATTGAAACTGGTGTACAGTGGTTTATACGAATATAGCAATATGCAATTACGATAAACCACAACTACATCGATGGTATTGCGACAGCGCACCGTAATACGAGTCTTCATACGTGGAGCACGTAATAGACACGTGACTCGCGGTTTTGCGAGAATTTCGTGATCAAAGCTTCTCGGCGAGCGAATGAGGAACAGATATATAGAGAGTCAGTTCCCGCACGCAATGTCGTCCATTGTTCCGGCTCCATTGACCTCCCTCATACGCTCACTCAGATCGCGGTGAGAGCAGATGAGTAACATTGTTACCCGGATCTTTCATTAAAAAAAAAGGAAAAAAAGGGGAAAAAAATTGAATTCCGACATTATCCGCATATCGTTCTGTATTCCCAAAAATGATTCGTTTGCGACTCAAAGCCTAAAAATGAAATTAGCAAGTGGCTTCTTCACTTTTGTTCCATCCTCCAAAAAGCCTCCTCGATGAGGCGGCAAACAGTATTGACCCACATACTCCAGTCTACTAATCGATCATGATGTAGAAAATGTTGCGCCAACCGCTTGACATCCTTATGGATTGTTAAATGAGCAAAGATGAATAATCATGAAAGTACAAAAGCTACATTGTCAAAATAAATTGTAAATTTAATGTACTGGAAATTGGAAATTGCTTAAATTACTTACATTAATCGAGCATTAATGCATTTTTATTGTAAAATAAAAATACGAGATATTAAAATTAGAAATCTTTTGCCTGGAATTTACAAAAATTTTCATTAAAAATACAAATTTTACTGTGAAATTGCAACACACATGTGTTTGAAATTTCAGAAACTGTTTATGTAAAAAAGCTTCCAATACCGTCCATTAATTCTCAAACAAATTTTTTTTACAGTGTATCCTAGAAGTAATATTTTCTTGTACAGGTGTCAATCACAATGAGTCAAAGTTGACAGTTGTAGAAAATAATGTCGATCATATCTCACTTGGGGATTATTTAATTTACAGTGAAATGAATAAATCAGAGGAGCGCCAGCGTCCCTGGCCGAATCGTAAAAGCGTGTTTTGGACATTCGCATCGTCCTTCGAACGGTCGGTGCCCATAAGTCGATCGCAGCCGCGGCAGATATCATAAATTCTCCGCCATCGACCACTGCCCAACCAACTTAACTGACCCACATAGTCACCGCAAAGCGAATTTTATTGCCAGCCTTTCGTCATTACCGAACGATGAAAATGAACGTATAACGTCTCCCTCATCGATATCGCAACCGGCTAGCTTGTTTCGTTCCAGAAGGAGTGTTTCCATTCTCTAACTCGGGCTCATCCATCACCTCCTTCAACGGTCAGCATTGTTTGTTTGCTCGGCAAGTTCTGCGCCGTATCAGCTCAGCGCACGGGGACTCTTGGAGCGTAGCTCTGGGGCTCATTGTGCAAGTGAGTGCATCGTTAATATCCTGCGTGTGGATTGAGTAATGCAGCACACGGCCGGTCGTTGGTATGCCGTAACTTCGTAAACTCTCGCGACGCGCTCGCTAGCTGAATTTCCGAGCGGAGTGCGGACCCGGAGCGACGTACGGTCGGCAGTGTCTCGGAACCATGCTGGAGCCAACGGCACGAAGCTCGGACAGCATGATGGATCGTCGCGCATTGGGTTCATAGGCGTGCTTTCAAGGAACCTGCAAGGCCCTGATGAGGTCCGAAAAATAACTGATTAAGCCTTGCGAAGGTCTGCAACAAAGTTGATAACATCTTGATAAGACCCTGATGTGGTCCAGAGAAGACCTGATAAGGTCTGGACAAAACCTGGTACGGCCCTAATGAGGTCTGGTCATTACCCGATAAGGCCCTGATAAGGGCCGGTAATTACTTGATAAGACCCTAATACGGTCCGGTAATGACCTGATTAGATACTGTAACTACCTGGTAAGGATTTGATAAGGTCCGGTAATTACCTGGTACGACCCTAATAAGAACCGCTTATTACCTGGTAAGACCCTAATAAGGACCGCTAATTACCTGATAAGGTCCGGTCACTACCTGATAAGGTCCGGTAACTCCTGATAAGGGCCAGTAACTACCCGATAACGTCCGGTAACTATCTGATAAGGTCGGGTAACTATCTGATAAGGTCCGGTAATTACCTGACGAGGTCGGGTAACTACCTGATAAGGTCCGGTAATTACCTGATAAGATCCGATAGTGACCTGTTAAGGTTCGGAACATCCTGATACGGCTGCGATAAGAGCCGGAAAAGAGCTGACGTGTGGCCACAAAATGCACAATCATACCGATAGAGGAAGCGTCCGACCTGAAATGTTGTTTTTGCCAACTGGCCAGCCAGCCCGGAGTTCGTCGCGACACCTCCCAAGCCGCCCAACTAACGCGGCCCTACAATTACCCCCAAGGTGATTAATTAACACTGCGGCACGCTCATGCTCACCATTGTGTTGGACCAGGGCGCACATGGGTTAATTCAATTTGGCCGAGGCTCGTCGACTCCGCCGAGAGTCACGTAGACGTTATTCCCGTTACATCCGTTACACCGGATGGACACCCGTGCTCCCTTCCCTTCCTACCTCCGATTGGAACTAAAATATCTCAATGCTTTATTGCCACTTTGCAGTTTTACTGTCACTATTATTGCCTTGCTAACACCCTGTCCGCCAGAAACCTACGGATGAGATGAGGACGTTGTGATTCTGACGTACGTTATAACCGGGTCACAATTATCGGACTTCTTTTTATTGTTTTAATGCCGGCTCGGCCGCTCGGAATTACGTGTATGATTGTGTTTGGATGCCGATGAATAAATCGTTCGGTCGTTCGGTAATCGATGGGTCAATGAGGGAGATGCGACAAGGGAGTTTCCGTCGAGCCATCGGATGCCGGGGGTCATTTTGGGACGCTGGGTGAATAAACGATTGGCGTGTCGATATTCCGATAACAGGCTGTGGATTCTGGGGATAAAAAATAAGGTGATTGGGAGGCCAACATGGTCGGGCATTAATGAAATCGAGTTCGACGGGAACAAAAGCTACCAATCGGTGCTGTCCCAAGTTTGGGGTGAGGAATTCGAGGCGCAGGGATGGAATTCGGCAGGCCATCGATTTCCCAGACACCTCGCTCAGACCCGTAGAAGACCGATAGAAATGTTAGGTCGTTACATCGGAATCCTGAAATAAAGCCGTTACAGTTCCGCGTCGGAGCCTTATCGGATCTTTTCCGGATCGCACGAGGACCTCATGTAATGCTTCAAAATTTATTTGGGACCCTGAAGATGTCTGCATGGGATTACATTTCATCAAATTATAAAGGTTGTGTCTTGCATCACACAAACTTCTCTCGGAAAAGTTCACTCAGCGAATAAAATACTACGAGAGAATAATTTTGTATTTCTGTTTAAGCCAAAGATGAAATTTGTTAAAGATGAAATTTGTCAAACATGAAATTTGTCAAAGACGAACTTTGTCAAAGATGAAATTTGTCAAAGATGAAATTTGTCAAAGATGAAGTTTGTCAAAGATTAAATTTGTCAAAGATTAAATTTGTCAAAGATTAAATCTGTCAAAGATTAAATTTGTCAAAGATTAAATTTGTCAAAGATTAAATTTGTCAAAGATGAACTTTGTCAAAGATGAAATTTGTCAGAGATGAAATTTGTCAAAGATGAAATTTGTCAAAGATGAAGTTTGTCAAAGATTAAATTTGTCAAAGATTAAATTTGTCAAAGATTAAATTTGTCACAGATTAAATTTGTCAAAGATTAAATTTGTCCAAGATTAAATTTGTCAAAGATTAAATTTGTCAAAGATTAAGCCAAAGATTAAATTTGAAGAACTTGCCAAAGATTAAATTTGAAGAACTTACCAATGATTGAATTTGAAGAACTTGCCAAAGATTATATTTGATAAACTTGCCAAAGATGAAAGTTGATGTCACGCAGATATTTTTAGGGTCACCAAAATGTCTACCAGGGGACAATTGGAAATCAACTCCAGGCCCGTGCCTCCTTCAAGATTTCCCTTGCCCAACTTCCGTTGGCCATTAAAACAATTATACCCGAAACATCGCCCGCAACGATTGCATCATCGGAAAACACAAGAAGTTCCGGCGGATCGATCGCGGCCCACCGGACAACGCCTCGACGACGGGTCCGTCTCGTTATTCCCGGCGCGTATCGATCCCTCTCATTACGATATTATTTTCACCGCCGTTTTGGTTTCTCCGTTTCGAATTCACATTCGTTAGGCAGTTCACGTGCGCGCTTCTCGCACGGCTTCCTGTCGTCGTACGCTCGTTGCGGCATCAAATCGATTTGCCGTACGGACGGACCGACGGACGGTGGAAGGCTTTCTCGGGTCACAATACAACATGTGTACTACCGCAATCCTCGGCCTATCCAAATGCGGCGAATCGTAACTTTCATTCGCGCCACAAACGTGCCCGACTTGTTCTCTCCTCCGCGTGCAGTTTTCTTTCTCTCTGTACGTGCCGAGAGCGGCGTGTCTCGCCGACTGTGCGATACACATCGCCAGGACGGTGGGAGAGACTGCAGACACCCGGACGGTTTCTTCGGTGTTCCGCAACGAATCGAACGCGTAATTGGTCGCGAAGCGCCGAGGCACTTCCAGTACCCTCTGGTCTCTCGTTAAACTCTCACGGCAGACGGGAAAAACCCTACCACCAAGAGTGGACAATAAAGTTTATTGGCCGCAGCGGGACATCGGGTTTATCGTGTGATAAATTTCGGCGGTGAGTTAGAGTCGTCGTTCGCTTCAGTGGCTAATTGGTCTAATCGGGCGTAATCTATCCTGGCGGGAAATGCGAAGCGTTACATTGGGCTCTGACAAGGTCCCGACCAAGTCTTGTAAGGGCCTGATGTAACACTGAAAATTTTTATAAATTCCCTCGGCGAGTCAGAGTGGTTGGTTGCTTCAGTGGCTAATCGGCCTAACCGGGCGGAATCCATCCTGGCGAGAAATTCGGAGCGTTACATTAGGGTCTGACAAGACCGGTTGGGACCTCGTCAGGTCCAGTCTAGGCCTCATTCAAACGCTCCAAAATTTCTCCTAGGTATTTCGGACTTCTGCTGGGTACTCAGATGCGGTTGGCCGAAGTGGACCATGGCCAACAATTGGCTTTTAGACGGCAGCAGGCTTGTCGGTCGATAAGATCTCGACTAATGCCCGGCACTGGCTAATCTGTCGATTGATAATCACTCCGACGTTGGGCTCGTTAGTTGGCAAGATGCTGCCTACCGGAGTTGAACCTGCGCTGGTGTATCGTCGCAATGATGAGGGTTCGGCGATATCAATTCTATGTTTCGATATGCTACGAAAACCAAAATCTCGAGAACATAGCGTATGGGAGTGATTTAGGATCGAAATCCACTCTGATATGCTGTTTGGGATTTAGGATTTTCGAAATCCATTTCTATATGCTATGAAATCTCAAGAATATAGCGTATGGGAGTGATTTGGGATTGAAATCCACACCGATATACTACATGGGACTTGGGATTTACGAAATCCACTTCCCTATGCTATAGAAACCATAATCTTTAGAATATAGCATATGGTACTGATTTAGGATCGAAATCCACTCTGACATGCTGTCTGGGCTTTAGGATTTTCGATATCTACTTCTATATGCTATGAAAACCGAAATCTCGAGAATATGGCGTATGGGAGTGATTTGGGATCGAAATCCTCACCGATATGCTACTTCGGATTTACGAAATCCACTTCCATATGGTATAGAAACCGTAATCTCTAGAATATATCAAAATGTCTACCGAGGGGCTTCACTGGACACATTTGATCACAGATCATTATTCGATCGCAGGAAAAACCAATTAAAATCTGTCTAAAGAATCTATTAGATTCGCTCTCGCAACTCATCGACTCCTTTTGCCCCGCGCCTTAGAGACACCCGGAAGTTGATATTTCTTGGGTCCGGCTAGGAGGTGGCGGCGGTTGGCACTCGCGGCGTTTGAGCGATCGGATCGTGTCAGGCGTGGATAGCTCCTATCAGGGACTTCGTGCGTGCGACGGAACTCTCGTCGTTCTGGTGAACGAGTTTGTCTCGTGTGTTTCGCCGCTCGTTCGTTCGGCGACGCGGAGGTGAAAGTATCCGGGTCAGACGAAACCGCGACGTCGCACTCAAGACAGTCGACGGTTCTTTTGCAACACACAGTGACATCCCCCGAGGGCCGGAAGAGACTTGTGTGCGTACACCTCGAGCTATATCGTAGGTAGCGTAGGTGAGAGGCACTCCCGTCCCGAAAATGCCCTGCCAGCTATTACCTATCCAATAAACTTTATTGCCCAATTCGCGAGTGACGTCGCTAGACACCGGCACTTTATCAATGTTGCCCGATTTTTCTGCTTTTTATTTGTTTCATATAATACTGACACACTAGACTTGTTGGTTCTCTTTTTTTTGTATTTTATGGCCCGTTCATCCCAGCAATTTCGTTGGACGCTTCCCGCCTACGGTGTCGGAATACAGAAGTGCTTTATTGTCACTGATATATGATCCTGACGGATCTTACCCCGCACAGAAAAAAAGTGTATGCGAAAAGTATTAAAAGTATTCAACGTATTAAAAGTATTAAAAGTACTAAAAATATTAAAAGTATTAAAAGTACTAAAGGTTCTAAAAATATTAAAAGTATTAAAAGTATACTATTTTCCGCGAGGCTAAAAATCGTGCTCAAATATCGTAACATTATGTCGAATACGTTATAGCGCCTTAAGAGACTTTTTCCGAGCGGCGAATCCTCGAGCAAACTCCCCCAAACTTAACTTCGAACGGGCCATAAATCGTCGGGCTCTATTTAAATACACGAGACTGCATCGGTTTCCGGAGTCCTTGCAGTGTGCTGCGCTTACAAGTTGTAGACCCGCTCTTCGGAATCGAAGGCAAGGCCATAGCCGAGGCGAGGCACGCTATAATCCATATATCGTCCCGAAGCTCCTCGAGAGCTTCGGAGCCGTAAGCCCCGCGCGATATTTCCGTAGCTCGCACGACTTCCTCTCCGGCTCCTATCTCCAGTTTATCCTCATCCATCCCGACCCGATATCTTGTCTCACCGTGCAGTAAACACCGACGTTCGCCTCTTTCCCAGCGAGTTTTCGATCCGAACCGGTCCCGAAACGATTCTAACCACTCCGGACCACTCCGGACCACCTCGAACCACTCCGGACCACTTCGGACCACCTCGAACCACTCCGGACCACTTCGGACCACCTCGAACCACTCCGGACCACTCCGGGCAGGTTTGGACGGCGAGCGTATATTCGCACGCTCGTAAAAGCAAAGTGCCGACGATGTAGACATCGCGCTCGACGCTGCGATTAAACTGCGAGGGGGTGCGCTGCACAAGGGGTGATGCATCGCCTCCGAAAAGGCGCACCGCTGATGCTATCCAGCTAGCAACAATTCTCCCCGGCCTCGCTGTCCAGCGGAAAAACAAAAAGGACGAAACGACCGAGAAAAAAAAGTTCCTACCGCTCGGCGATGCCGGAGAGTCGTTTCGGCAACGTTCACCTCGTTACGCTGCCCACCAGCTACGGTAAATTACGGATGTATGCCGGAGGCGGTAATCTTTGTGCGGTTTATCATACCCCGTTCGCAGGGAGTCCCAAGTGCATTTATCTTTCTTCTAATTAGTCAATTTCTTTCTTTTGCTTCCTCATAGAGAAAGCTTTGTTTTGATGAATAAAAAAAAATGTTCGCGTTTTTAATGGAAACTTGATCAGAATGTTCCAAACCGTCGAAAAATTATATTTCGAAAAAATGTCTGGATGGATGTGTGTGTGTCAGATCTGCAAAATTCAACCGTCTATAACTCAAGAACTATTTTATCAATCGGGTTAAAATTTGGCACGCATGTAGAGCAGTTGAGTGCCTATGTTTGTTATGATTTAGGGAATAATTGAATCATTCGTTAAGATTTTATAAGATTTGGAAATTTTTGGAAAAATTTGTGTGTTCGCGCTCTAGCTTTCGCAAATTTTGAGTTTTCGTGCTGAAACTTTCTATAGAAGTAGACCAACACGAAACAATGTTCGCTATTGAATTTGGTTAGAATCGGTCGAGGGGTCTCGATTTTGTGACACTTTCAATTTTTTTTTATGTGGTTACGAGGAAATTCTGAGTGTCGAAAGAACAAAACTTAACGTACGAAATTTTTTCTAAGAAAAAAAAATTAAAAATTGTTGCTTATGTTGATCCGTAAAGTCACAATTTGTTCGTATCGGCCACTTTTCAGACTTTATCAAGCTGTTAATGTAAGCAAGGTATGAAACGAAACGTTTCACGGTTCGCGATGAGGGACACACATATGACGGCTTAACGTGCCTCTCAACGGAGTTCGCCCAGCACATAACAATAATGGTGATAGGCAGAGAAGCCCGCACCCTCCCATTTGCGCTCAGACAATAAACTTTGTCGGCCAATTAGCGGTACTCTCGAGTTGCGACTTACGAGGAGTTTACGGGCGGCGCGGGCGCTTCCCGAGCGTATAACCCCACGTGCCAACCCGTCGACCTTGTGTCTTACGCTCGGAACGAACTTTCGTGCGTTATTGCGTCTATTACTACCGACGTACAATAATTATAATATTCACCATTATTATGCAATAATATAATATTAATAATAGTTTGTACTTAATCAATTAATCATAAATGGAATGAATGAAATTAATGATTGTTATTATATAGCATTATAATAGGGTAAAAGTGGTGAAAATAGCCCACCTCGATTAACACGTAAATCAATTATATATGGACCGAGCTATATTCCCCACTTTTACCCTATTAATTATAATGAACACTCACAGATACTCACAGACATTAAGGAGGTTAGAGCGAGTGGTGTTAATTCCGCCTAAATTCGAGAAATGCAAACATTGGGAAGTGCAAACACTTCCCAATGTTATAAAAATCTGAAAAAATTCATACTTATTATAGGCATTGAAAATACTAATTTTACATAATAATCATTTCAAAATGTTATTACCAAATTGTTGAAAAAAAAATTGTTCATCAAAATATGTGGTAACTCAACTTTTTTTTTTAAGAAAATGATTCATTCACTTTTCGGAATACGTATGCATTTTTTCAGATTTTTATCTTTATTTTGACTTTTGCACATTTTTCCATGTAAAAAACAAGAAAA
>JAPYZD010003470.1:0-34877 GCA_030522725.1 Ichneumoninae sp. B BG-2022a
ACTCCTGCACATCGCGGCGGCCTCGCAAAGATGGCGAGGCATTCGCTCTCCGCGCTCAGCTTCTCCTAATCGCGGGGGCAACCTTTTCGGCCAACAGATTTATCGATTCCACGGGAATACGCGCTCCGAAATTGTCTTGTTTATCGTTGTCTTCCCAGATTTTTTTTTTTTTTTTCTTGTTTCTCTGTTCGGGTTTTACGATTTCCCCGAGCTAGGGCGATTCCTCCGCGGCGGACCAGTATATTACAGCGGGAATCCCCTCGGCGAGGTCGTTGGCTCGGCCGTCCCTTTGTCGCTGCTCGATCGATCGGAAAATTCTTCGATCCTCGAACTCGGCGCGCCATCCCTTAACCGTAACGATTCTCAAATCGGTTGGCTCGTCGCTCCGGCTACGATGACCTCTTCCACGCGCGTCGCCGGGAAGATCCTCCTGAAAATATGGCTACATTATTCTCGTCGCCCGATCGCGCTCGCGTAACCGATGATGCATCATACCGCATGGGAAAAACATTTTCGCTGCATCATCATTTCTCATCCCTCGGAACCGACCGCACTGGGGACGATCTCGGGCGCACAAAATCGGCACGGCTGTCGGCAGAGTTCGATAACTGCGCAAAAACACATTGCACGTTGAATGTACTGGAACTAGAAATGTGATTGCGTTATCCAGGTAGCCTGAAAATATTTTTGAAAGGTTCTCGATAATGTTTTTTTTATATTGAACATGTTTCGGCAATATTAAAAAATAATTGTGACATTTTTTTGAACATATTTTTTTATCTGTTTACGAATCGTACATCGAAATATTTTAGTTTTTTTTATATTTCGGCGAGAAAGATTGCATCCCCGATCCAAATTGCATAAACACATGTGCATAAACGCGGAACGTTAGTAGAAATATTTCGGTGAAATATGAAATTAAAAGTATCTCAGAATGTTTTGAGAACCGGTTCGTTGGAATATTTTTGATAGAAAATTTCGAAATATTATTTCCGTATATTTCGGAAATGTATCGTAAAATTTGAAAGATTGAAAATATTTCCAAATATATTTCGAAATATTTCGTGCTATATCGGTACTTACATCAAATGAATGTTAATGCACTTGTTTGTAAAATAAAAATATCAAATATAAAAATTACAAATTCTTTCCCTGAAATTTACAAAAAAAATATCAAAAATAAATATCTTACTGTAAAATTGCAACGCACATGTGTTTCAAATTTCAGAAACACGTTGTGTAAAAAAAACGTCCGATACCGTTCACTATTCTTCAACCAAATTTTTTTTAAAGTATAAGCCGATAACTGTCTCGTAAAAACAAATCGCAACTTTAATATACTGAAACTTAAAATTTGCCTGCCTTACTTACATCAATTGAACAAAATGCACTTTTTTATAAAATAAAAATACGAGATACAAAAATTGCAAATCCTTTGCCTGAAATTTACTAAAGACGATCGTCGAAAAATAATTATTTTCTTGCAAAACTGCAACGCATTGAAATCTCAGAAACAATTTGTGTACAAAAATAGCATCCAATACCACTCATTATTTTCCAAACAATTAGTTTAACACTATTATGAGCCGACAGCTCTGCCGATGACTGCGCCGCGGTCTCCGTGCGCTACCGCCGCGTCCGCATCGGGTCGCATAGCAACTGAATATGGAAAAATATCTGGATCGAGAGGGCGGGTTGGGAGGATCTCGGCGATGCGCCGAGAAAGTCGCGATAAATCAGGAGGAACCGTGGGCAAATAAAAATAAGCGAGCAGAGATAGGAGCGCGAGTCTCGCGGTATTGGTGAATGCAAAAATTGCCGGAACCTATCCGGTCGCGTCTATACGTCTGCGGCACGCGTGTACACCCGTTCCGTGTACCGTTCCATAATAACAGGGTATATTCTGACGGTAACGTCGAACCGGCGAACGAGGGTGGAAAGGGGGGGGGGGGGGGCCCGGGGGAAAAGTAGATAAATAAAAAATACCAGGTTGTTCCGGCGGGCGAGCGGCAGAAGCGGGAGCGGCCGGAGAGAAAAAGGGTAGACAGGCCATTGTGAGAGTTATTTGTCATGCTGCCTTCGAGTCTACGGGGTTCCGGAGATGATCGCGAGCGAGAGAGGGAACAAGAACGCATCTTCCTCCCGTCCCGTCCTTCCCTTCCGTCCAACCGAGTCGTTCCATTATCGATTGTCGTAGCTCGCAGTCTCGAACTAAGCGCCACACACACGTGGCCCTACGATAACGAACCTGAGATTTTAGGCCGGGAATTCGTGTAAAGAGCATCCCGACATTCCAGCAGTTATTCACAGGTTGGGAACAAATTTTTCGGGAAAAAAATAGAAAGGAACGTCAAGCTGATACGTCTCTAGTTTTCGGAACACCTCGGTGTATTTACAAAAAGTTGAATATTTTTTTTAAATAAGTGACAAACTCCTTCGTTAAGATTCCCATGTACTAACTTGTCCTCTTATTCTCCGTGTCATGAAAAAATTTAGTTTGTCCTTTTATTTTTAAAATAGAACCGAATGGTGGGATTAGAGAAATGAAAAAAAAATTGTGGACGTTTGTGAATAAAAAAAATGTTGTAAACATTTTTGTTAGAAATCCAATTGTCAAATTGGATTTCTAATAATTATTCAAATAACAAATTGGATTTCTAACAATTATTCAAATAACAAATTGAACTTCTAACAATTTGATTTATTTCAACTAAAATTCGAAATAAATCAAATCTGCATAGGATTGTGCGACGACTGGGACGTGTTCGAGCATTGGAAACCGTACCTTGCTAAAAGCACGGCCGGCTGAGCTTTGCCGCACGTGCATTGCGACAATAAATGCATCGTTATCGTCGCCCATCCGAAGTCGCGAACTCCGCCGCTTTCTCCGTGTTCTGCAAAGGATAAAAAAAAATTATGATTGAGTTTGAAAAATAACACCCACGCCCGTCCACCGACACGAACGTCCGGGTAATTCGATTTCATCGTTCCCGCATTCGATTCCGCGCGGGGACATCGCTCACCCCCTTTCGATTCAGAAAACCCTCGACAAATATCCAATTCACTTGTTTGTTTTAAGTTTCCCTACAGCGCTCCCTCTTTTGTTTGTTATTTCGCACACGTCCGATTAACAATCGCTCGTCGGGGCTCGATACTCCGCACTCGATTTCCTATACGCGCTTTTTTATTATTTGTTATTCAATCACGCCGAGCTTCGCATCATCCTCGTGCGCGGAGAAGAAAAAATTGGTACTCGGACCGATGTGTTGTATCGAAGAAATACCAATTCGAAAATCGGGAATTAAAAAATACGCGTGTATTGTAACGAGACGAATGTTTGTATAAAAAAACGAGGAGAAGTTACTTCGAGGAAAAACATGCGTTTTTGGCACGAGGGTATAATGGGGTGTATGGGGTACAGTGTGCCCTCGGATCGTTGTAGAGGAGCTCGTCTAAATCGTCACACATCCCAATCGTCACACATCCCAATCGTCACACATCACAATCGTCACACATCACAATCGTCACACATCACAATCGTAACACATCACAATCGTCACACATCAAAAACGTCACACATCAAAAACGTCACACATCAAAATCGTCACACATCAAAATCGTCACACAGTCCAATCGGCACACATTCCAATCGTCACACATTCCAATCGTCACACATTCCAATCGTCACACATTCCAATCGTCACACATTCCAATCGTCACACATTCCAAACGTCACACATTCCAATCGTCACACATCAAAATCGTCACATCCAATAAAAAAATTGGTACTCGGACCAATTCTACTGGGTGTGTAAAAAATTCCGATTGTTAAATGTACGAATTCGAAAATCGACAAAAATGAAGAGTTTCTCGGAGAAAAAATACGGGTTTTTGGCAAGAGGGTGTAATAACAGGTGCGTGATTTTCGAGACGGGTAGACTCAAGAAGAGCGTCGCATAGTCATGTACCCGGCAGTACTTTGCCACTGTAACTATGGAGCACGCCATACCCTTGGATCGTCGTCGCGGAGCTCGTCTCCGCCTCTTCAATCATCCGTCGTTGCCGTCGAGCAGCCCCGAGAGCCGACACCGATTAACATGAAATCTCAATAAACACCTTGCATTCCCCGGTGATTCAATTTGCCTGCGCGGCAAGGGGTTCGCCCGGCATGGCGCACCATCCGCGCGCGAGCCTCGTCGTGTCCGACCGAAGCTGATATCCATATAGATGCGATGCTCCCTCGCTTCCCGCGAACGTGTGCTCGCGTGCTGCAGCTTCTATGCTCCTCGCAATCTCCTCCTGGGCTGCAAAGTGAGGGAAGGAAAGTGAGTTTCATCGCAATTCAAATTGCTGGTAGTCCAGTCAAGTTAATGGGAACACGAGGCGGGTGTATTTAATTATTTTTTTCGACCTTACCGCCCAAAAATTGTTTTCACTTTTGTTTCGGAATTTCGTGTTTGCGACCCAAGCTCGACATCATCTGTGAAACGGCCTCGACACGATGCTGAAAACGAAAAAAAAAATTTCATCCTTACAGCCGAAAAATTGTTTCCAATTTCACTTCAGAATTTTTCCGACTGGAATTCAAGCTCGATAGACTTCGGTTTGGCACTCGTGTTTGTAAAGCTTTCCCGAGACACGCTGTGGATAAAAAATGAAACGATTTTTTTCTCGCTGAGGACGGAAATCAATTTTTTGTTCTCACCGCCGAAAAATTGTTTCCAATTTTACTTCACAATTTTTCCATCCGCAGTCCAAGTTCGGCTTTGTGTCCGCAAGTGCTTGTATAAAGTCGTTCTCGAGACGAGCGATAGACACAGAAAAGACACAAAGATTTCTTTCTCGCTGCAGCGCGGAGAGCTGTGAAACGGATCTGGAGTGCTCGCCCCCAGGACGTCTTGTTAAAATTCTCCGAAGCATAAGGCGAGGATCTTCGCGACTTGCGTATCCTTAATTTTTTTTTTTTTCTCATCTCGGCAGGCGCTGTCCGCTCCGACGGACGCAGCATCACCTATTCCGAAGGGCCTATAAAACTGACGCCTCAATTTCGAGCCAGCGCACGCTCCGCACGCGGGCTCTCGTGGACGTAACGAGGAAACGAAGTCCGCTCCGTGAGGCAAATCGTACTCTGGTTCTTCAACATCCCTCGAAGACCCATGAAATGCACGTACGGCAGTGCTGAAGCGGATCTCGGAAAAATCCCCTCAAAAAAAATACCCTCAGAAAAAAAAACCAGAGGAAAAGATACTCCCGGAAAAAATAGCCTCACACATGCGCGCGCACACACAGACATAACACGAGAGGGTATTTTTTGCCACCTACCGCTGAAACATGCGATAATTAGATAACAGTAAAACCATTGTTTCAAATATGCAGAGAATGAGAAATAATAAGGAAGTCACCGCTGATGCTGGGTGCTGGAACTGCAGGCTTATCGCGGACGTGACTAAACCCAGAAAAAAATTTATTTCACGGCCACCGTTTATTAAGTAAATTTACATAAATAAATATTTATGTAAATTAAGTAAATAGTTACTTAAAGAACCGACAGCGGTGGATGCGCGGTTGGCTTTAGTGGTCCGCCAAGTCAAGCTGATTCGTTCGCGGTCAGTACTTGGATGGGTGACCGCTTAGCCGTGCGCTAGCTGGCGCATCGACCGTTGAGCGGAAGGCGCTTTCTTGCGCTTTCTTCTGAGACATTGGTGTTTCTGCACTTTACTCAAGTGCAAAAATACTGGTGGATCAGTAGAATATGGCCGTCTGTACATGCACGGGTTTACAGTGACGACAGTGAACAAAAATTATAGTTGTAACAATAATTATAGTTTAATCAATTGAGTATATACTATCACAAACTATTTATATAGACGTCCCTCCTGACAACTATTCGTTATAGTAGGAAATACCATCCTTTTTCTCAGTGTACGAGTCTCCACGCCGCATATCGTACTCGCATTTTCCGACAGCGTACATTCCGGTGTAATCCCCGCTCGGCATCGCCGATCCCTGCGATAATTACATAACAGCGAAACCACCGTTCCAAATGCGCCTCGAATGAGAAATAATGAGGAAGCGGCGACGCCGCGAGGCCTGGCGGCCGATCAATTGTAAATCCGCGAGGATCGCGCCGACGCGTCCCGGCCGGAGGGCAGCGCACGTCGCCCCGAATCATCCCCTAATGGTCGGGCCAATCGGAGAGTGGAGCCCGGCCTGGGTTTCCGGCGGTCCACGTCCCCTTCCCTCGCGGGCCCGTGGAGAGGGAAAGGGGACGAGCGAGCTGCTCGCAGGGGTTGAAAATCCGTGGTAGCGAGGGGTAGTCCGTGTTCTCCGAGGGTGGGGAACGACTCGAATGCCGGTGCAAATTGCTCATCTCGCTCTTTCGCCCAACGCTGGAACGTCGCCGGCTCGCTCCGTCGCTCCAGCTTCGCCGTGGGACTTTATCGAGCGGAAGGCCGTGATACGCTCTCGACGAATTGCCTCGCTCTCGAGGAGATCGAGGCCAGCGTCACGGCCGCGCGGACGAACCCGTCGATGCGATTCGGCAGTCGGCCGCGATGTCATCGTTTGTCAACGCGGAACTGGGCGGCAAAGCTGAGCTGAGCTGAGCAGAGCTGAGTATTGTAGTTTACGGTATCGTAGAATACGCTGTAAATGCATAAGGAACTATTCCCGAAAAAAACCCACTCGAGAAACTTTTCGTCAAGGTGGTAGGGGAGAGCGGGGCAAAATGGAACTGTGGGACAAAACGGGAAAATAAGCGAAAGGCAATTTTTTAAAATCATGGATTCGCCATTTGGGCCCGTCGATAGATCCGGATTTTCCGCCCCGTTTTGCCCCACTGTAACATCGGAAAATTATTGGTGAATGGCGTTTTGCCTCACTGTTCCGTTTTGCCCCCACTGGCTCATTTTGCCCCGCTCTTCCTTAGGTGTGAGAAACGATGTGGCGAACTCGACGCGCGACTCGTCCGTTTGGCGATGATATACCGGAAGTGGTATACAATGTACCAAGAAATACTTCGGGTACAGAGTATCATAAGTACTTGAAGGGTTTCTCAATTTTTAATTTCTTCGTAACTTTTGTTCGTTATTATAAAAAATCTATTGGTAAATATCATTAAAAATGTCGTTAAACAAAAAGAAAAGAAACCTTCCCGTTTCTTCATGGAATTTTTTTGAAATAAATTTGAAAATATTAATTCTCGTTAAAATTATAGTTATTGAAAAGTTTAAATAGATAATGATATATTAGTAGAAACAGGATGTCAAGCTACTCATCGAGTATCCGTAATGTGAGCGTGTACTCGAAAAGTACTTGTAATTGCCATTTGAAGTACCAAAAAGTACCAAAAAGTATCAAAAAGTATCAAAAAGCATCAAAAAGCACCAAAAAGCACCAAAAGTACCAAAAAGTACCAAAAAGTACCAAAAAGTACCAAAAAGTATCAAAAAGTACCAAAAAGTACCAAAAAGTACCACAAAGTACCAAAAACTGCGAATACTCCGCACGAATTAGATTCTTTATTTAAAATAATAAAAATCAAAAATTTAACACACCCTCAGTAAAATAAAAATGATTTAATATCCACTGTTTTTCTTTTTTTTTTTAAGATTTAAGTAGTTATAAGACACGTTTCTATCCCGACTATTGTTCAAGGTTATCCCGTTAATAAACAAACAGTGAACAATAATCCACAATAACTTCCGTCCCTCCCGATTCTAATGCAGATTAAAAAAAAAATACGCATAACTGCCCGCACCGCGACATTGCCGGATCGAGCAGTGAATCAAATAATACAACTTGCATAATTTGTCCCCACGCTCGCCGAAGCCTGGAATGGAGAGAGGGAAGACTGCGGAGCAGCCGCCATGACGATTTTCTCTCGCACATTGTTCCAGCTCCAGCTCCAGCTAACCCGCGAGCGCGCGGAGCGCGAGGAGGTCGAGGGGGGTTCCTGGAGGGATGATGGTTTCATAAGTTATTGATTGGCGGGTCCGAGGGTGGGAGCCGAGCGCGGGTCTCCATGGCAACGGAACCTGCGCGCTTCCCTGGGACGTTTACCTTAATGCCCGGGAATTACGGGACGTGATTTCGCCCCCGTCGTCGAGGACGCTTTAGCGCGATAATGTAATTTCGTCCAGCTATTTCCGCCCCTTCCCCCCCCCTCTCCGCGCCCCTACATCGGTTCTTCAGCGCAACCGTCCAGCTATCCCTGCAACCTCTCGGTGAGCGCGCTCGTTAACGTTCGCGGAAAGAGCAATCGCAGCAGCGACATCCTTAACTACCCTTGCGGACCTCGCGTTCCACTCGTTTCTGACCAACCCGAGACCGATCTGAAAACCAACCGGTCGATTGGTGATCCGAACCAACTCCAGTTCCAAACTTCGAGCGGTTGATTTGTCGCCGCTAGTAAAATACAAACATTTAGACTGTAAACATAGATTGATTATTAACGTACTTTGGCGTCAAATGAAAATAACAGATACTAAAATTGCAAATGTACGATTGCAACACGCATGTGTTTTACTGTACAATTGCAATACACTGAAAAAAAATTTGCTTGCGGGCTGCCGAAGAAAAAAATGTTTGTTTTAATTCCACTTTCAATTCTTACAATTCCATATGATATTGAAACAACGGCAGCAAGACTGTCAAGGTGACATGTCATCGTTTCAATCCGGTATGAAATTGTATGAAGTCAGACTAGAATTGAAACAACGTTTTTACTTCATTGGCCCGCAAGCAAATTTTACTTGATTCAATGATATTTTTTTTCTGTGTGTACGTATGTGTTTACGTATGTGTTATGCCTATTAAAATGGCTTTTTGATAACTCATTTTTTTGTGCTATCCGGAATCAACCAACACTGAATTTCCAAAAAGTTGGAATCAGGTCGTCCGAAATTAAAAAGGCAATCTCAGTCAATTCGTCCATCGCGCAGTAAACCCATTCCGCCCGAGAAGTCACACCGGAAGTAATTTGGCCCCGATTATTTCATCAAATTGGTGAACGCCAAGGCGCGTTGGAAGTCGAGTCGGCGGAACGAGAGGAAGGCGACATGAGACTCGCATACGTAAATACGTTCGAGATAATGTCCCGACGACGCCCGGGTACTTCGACGGAAGAGGATGATAGAAGGGTGGAAAAGAGGGGTGGAAAAGAGAACCACCAGTTTCTGGCAAATTACCGAGGTCCCCGGCACGTTCGACGCGCATCCGTGTTCGGGGTAACAGCGCCGATGGGGTTGATGGAGAGCGAGGCGGGGAGGGAGCGAGAGACGGAAAGTACGAGCCACCCCCATGGGGGCCGTACCTCCGCGTCCCGCATTAGCTAACTGCGCCCTGATTCGCCGCCGCATCGATCCGGAAAACGAGGAAACTTTGCCGGGCATTAGGCCGGCAAACAGCTCTTCCCCTTCAGCCGGTACATCGTGTACCTCCGTATTGCATCTATCCCTGCGAAAACGAAGACGAGGATCGAGAGCACACCTTGGAATCGCTCACCCCTCGTCAGACTTCGCAATGGCGAAGTGCCGCGCAAAGGTGTGGAATCGCAACATGATCGATATAAAAAAATTAGCTTTGGCTAATTTGGGACATTTTCCTCGAACGGGATGACGCGGGATGGGCCAGCTCGCCCATCCCGGGTTAGCTAACTGGGCCCTCATGCGCCCCGCATCGATCCGGAAAACCAGGGAACTTCACCAAGCATTAGGCCGGCAAACAGTTATCCCCCAACAGCCGGCACACCGGGCGGACGCTGAAGATGGGGATGGCGATTGCACCTTGGAAACGCTCACGTCTCGTCGCAATGGCGCGCAAAACTATGAAAAATAATATCAGCGGTATAAAAAAAAAAATGAGCTTTGGCCAATTTGCCACATTTTCCTCGAACGAGCTACTGGGTCTTACCCATCTTTCCCATCCTTGCCAGGTCGCCTATTCGCGAGCTTTCACCGGATAATATGTAAATCTCCACGGGATTACGTGACCCCGCAAATTGGTAGTTGGGGAAAAACGGGAGGAACGTCCGTCGCGCCGGGACTCCGCGTCTTTATCTGGGATGGAGGTGGATTATAGGCGCGCATGACGGTACCTACAAATTGGAGAGGAACCGTGTAAGCGAGTTCGATGTAGGTGGCTGAACGCTTTCGGTCCGACGAAAGTGTCGCCGAAAGAAAATAGAGGAGACTCGCCGGGGAACGAGGGTAAGGTCGATGGAGTTCCCCAATCCCATTGGGCGACGCCGAGCGAACCCCTCGCCACGACGAGCCACGCCAGGGGTAACTTAGCGAGGACCGCTTCTGAATCTTCCCCCGGGACACGTTACTCGCATTAGCTAAACGACGTTGCTGATTGGCCCAAGCCGAGACGGTGACACGGAGAGCGTAAACGAGTCTGCATTATCCGGCGACTTACTTTGAGGCCTGATCGAATCGCGTCTGAGAACGAATCATCCCGAGACTGTCTGGTCATTCCTTGAAAGTCTCGATTTTATGGACGAAAAATCGGATTTTTGGGATTTAAATGGAAAACGTTGGGTTGGGAGTAAAATTGTTGTCATATTCGTGAACGGCGGGAAAAAATACGTGAATGTAGCCTAGAAACATAAAAAATCGATTGAACAACGATTTTTGGCTTTTTGAGCCACTTTTGGAAAAACATCGATTTTCGGGATTTTCAAAGGTCGATATATCGTCTTCCAATAGAGCTAGGAAAAATCTGGCGTGCCCATCGTGTTCTACGGGAAAAAATATACAAGATAGGGCCTTGTGCGAAGTTTTAGAATCGTTTTATCGAGCCGTTCGACGACGTTGAAAATCGTGAAAAATGGATTGGAAAGCGTTGGAATTTTTCATGAAATATTTTTTTTCCGTTTATAAAATTAACTGCAACGTATCCCGACGTATTTTGTGCGCTGAACATGAATCTGCTGGCCTTTTTATGCGTAAGTGCAGTGGGACATTTGTATGTTCGATTTTATGCACTGAAAACAGTTTGCTCTAATGTAAAATCGCATTTTTGGGATTAAAATCTAAAATATTGGGTTTGGAGCAAAATGCACGTCGTATTTGTGACGAAGGGGCCCCGCCGGGGCCAGTATGAATTTTTTTTTAATGGGTGTATATTTAGTGACAATCCAAAAAAATGTGTATCTCAGTTCCGCTGAGAACTGAGTTTCTGAACCCATTCCAACGTAAACGAAAGCGGTCATCAAACCAAATGTTATTTCATACGTCGTTCGCGATATACATATTTTAATTTTTTATAAATGTCCCAACGCAACCTGGAAAAATTCTGGAAATAATCCTCAAATGTCCTTAAATTTCCTACAAACTTTTTACTGGACGCCATGTGAATGCAGTTCTTCTCCGTTCCCTAAATCCCGAAATATTTGAGATGATTCCACATGCATATGCAGCTGAAATATGCGTTCTTATATTCCGCTCTGCCCTCAGTTCGAGGTTTGACTTACACATAAACCTGTTCTGATAAGGCTTCCCTTGTTATCAAAACGGACGACACGTACCCCGCGGAAAGAATCGAATGTCCCATTGGCACTTCAAAAAAACCAATACCACTCGACAGTCACAAATAAAAGAACACATAGCCGAGCGAATCTGATTTCACGATCGCACCCTATTTCTGGATTTCGCCGAACAGAGCAGAACAGCATTGAAGAACGCACCCTATCCGTCACTCCAGTGACCAGGATATAGGTTAGTCAATGTCATCGACGCGATTGTCATGCACGTCACAGGAGCGAAGAGATTGATCGAGGAACTCGACGGAAATGAAGTCGATGTCAAAGATCCTTTCCGGGCAGAAAGAGGGAAGGGATGTCGTCACCCTCGACGACGTTCTGCTGTACCTCGGTAAATTACCCCGGATCTGCAAAATAATGTTTCTGTTGCCACACCAAGAAAAAAATTTATTTGACGGCCATCGTTTATTAATATTAATTAAAATATTTATTTGATTGAAATAAATATTTATTTAAATTAAGTAAATAGTTCCTTAAATGAAATAAATATTTATTTGCATCAAATAAATATTTTACTTAATCTTAATAAACAGTGGCCGTCAAATAAGTTTTATTTCTGGGTGCAATACAATTAACCCTCAACGTTGTCGTTTGCCAGGGGAGTTCGGACTCTACCAGAAGGGACTCTTCATGATGCTCATGCCATTCTGCTTCTTCCTGTCCTTCGTCTACTTCACCCAAATTTTCATCACTATCGTGCCGACCGAGCACTGGTGCAAGTTGCCGGCTGTCGGCGACACGCCCGTCCAGAAGCTGAGGGAACTCGCCATCCCGAGAGCCGACCTGGTAGCTGACAGGGAATCGGCACACGGTCTTCCGTACTCTCGTTGCTGGATGTACGACATCCCCATCGACGACATCGTCGCTGCCGGCCAACCCAACGACCACTGGCCGATGAAACGCTGCGAGCATTGGGATTACAATTTCACGAACGATGACGTTCCCTACTCGACGATCGCGACCGAGCTGGAGTGGGTCGGTATTTCGTTACCTCATCGTTTGCTCTGAAATCGAAAATGATTTCTGTTTATTTTTATTTTGATTTTTGTTGATTTTTCATTTTTATTTTTGTTTATTTTTCATTTATGTTTTTTTATGGTGATTCTCAGGTTTGCGAAGACGCGTACCTGATGAACCTTGCGCAGAGTATATTCTTCGTGGGCGCGATCTGCGGTGGTCTTCTGTTCGGCTGGCTGGCCGACAAGTACGGTCGAATCCCGGTCCTCATGGGCACGAATCTGATGGCCTTCGTCGGTGGCCTCGGAACGATATTCACGACTAACTTCTGGCAGTTCAGCCTCTGCCGTTTCATCGTCGGTTTCGCCTTCGACAACACGTTCGTCATAATGTACATACTGTGTCTGGAGTACGTGGGTCCGAAGTGGCGAACGTTCGTCGCCAACGTCGGATACGGGGTTTTCTACACGATGGGCTGCATGATAATGCCATGGATGGCGTACTTCACATCCGACTGGAAGATCTTCGCGATCGCGACCTCGGTGCCCCTCGCATCGGTGATCCTCACTCCCTGGATACTCCCGGAGAGCATTCGGTAAGCGAACTCGGGAAAAATCGTCACGAAACTCACGTTTGACGGGTCCGTGCCGCTCGGATCCAGATAGCCAACTGTAGCACAGGCAAACAAGGGCAATTGCTTGCCATCAAGGTTTGCTGTTTGCACCCAGAAAAATAATTTATTTGACGACCACCGTTTATTTTGTGTAAGTAAAATATTTATTTGTTTTAAATAAATATTTATCTAAATCACGTAAATAGTTCTGTAAATCAAATAAATATTTTACTTATACCAAATAAACGGTGGCCGTCAAATAAATTATTTTTCTGAGTGTGCTCGCCAGCAATTTCGCAGCATATTGGTAGCGAAAATCCAACAACGGTTACTATAAGCTGATTTTTTTTTTCTTAACGGCTGCGAAAGTGATGAAAATACCAGATGGTCCACTTGTGTGTCATATAAAATATGATACACAAATGGATTAGCGATCCTCGGAATTGAATTTTTTGGGAGAATCGATAGAGGCACTTAAACTTTATGACAAATCTAATTTAAAAAATTTTATCCAAAATAGCCCAACCAAATTAATCTTCGTAGTGAGACGCAAAACACCAGCAAACCTTGCTGATAACTTGCTCACAATATGCAAAGAATTTTGACAACTTGCTGACAACATGCAAAGAATTTTGACAATTTGCTGACAATATGCAAAGAATTTTGACAACTTGCTGACAATATGCAAAGAATTTTGACAACTTGCTGACAATATGAAAAGAATTTTGAAAACTTGCTGACAATAGCAATATTCTAAGAATTGTCGGCATTGAATACTGGCAAGAACGTAGACAAACGCGGACGCACATGCCGCAATTTTTCCGCCATCCGTTGCGTACCTAATGCTGCCTGTTTGCTGGCGGCTTGTTGGCAAAAATGTTATCTGGAAACTACATTAATCCCGTCAGGTGGCTGATAAGCGAGGGCAAGATCGAGAAAGCCGTCAGGATAATGATGAGGATCGAGAAGGTGAATCGCAGCGACGTTCCTCAGCAAGTGTTCGAGGATTTCATCGACGACTGCATGGACAGCGCGGAGAACACTCCAGCGGAGGACACGAGCGTCCTGGACCTCTTCAAGACACCGCGTCTCCGGACGATCAGCATAATCCTGCTGGTCGCGTGGAGCATAATGGCGATGGCCTACGACGGTCACATCCGCTGTCTGGACCAGCTCGGTCTCGACATCTTCACGACCTTCACGATCGGCGCCTCCACCGAATTCCCCGCCGTTCTCCTGATAATGTACACCCTCGACGAGTGGGGACGCAAGTGGACTCTCTTTGGATGCGTCATGATATCCGGCATCGCCAGCTACGGCGCCTGCTGCGTACCCGTCGGCATTTACTTCGCGACATTCGCGATGGTCGGCCGGCTCTTCATCAACTCCGCGACCAACATCGCCCTGCAATACGCCGCGGAACTTCTTCCGACGGTCGTACGCGGCAAGGGCGTCGCTTTCATTCACATCATGGGCTACGTTTCCTCCATACTGAGCCCGTTCGTCGCCTACAGCGCTAACGTTCATAGACGCCTGCCGATGATCATCCTCGGGACATCGTCGATCCTCTGCGGCTTCCTCGGACTCTTCGTGCCGGAGACTCTCAGGGAACAACTGCCGCAGACTCTCATGGTCGGTCTTAGACGAAAAATCGGCCGAGAATTCGTACCGATTTTTTTTTTTTTTTTTTGTAAATTATTTTTATGTTAAAAAGGTGCATTGTAATTTGCATATTACTTCCTCATTTTTTACAATGGTTATCGCATAGCTTTCTTGATGAGAAAGTCTGCTTGCCGATTTTTTGCTTCCTTTTTGTAACAAATGCGAAAGGCGTGTGCAAATTACTTTGCACCTTTTTTTAGTAGCATTGAAAAATGTCTAGATCTCATAATATTGAAATATTGAAATTCATTCTTCCATAAGGAAGCCATTAATGAAAAAAGTTGAAAATTGGTATTTTCATATCGCTTCCTCATAAAAGTTGAAAGTTGACATTTTTTGTATCGTTTTCTCACAATATTCCTTAATCCATTATTCACATAGCTTTTTCTATGAGAAAGCATTTTCTGTATTCTTGGCTTCATCATAGAGGAAGCTTCACAAATAACGAAACATTATGATAAAAGGATATTAAATTTTTTATTTTCATATCGTTTCTTCCGGACATTTTTTTCTAAATGTGATTTTCTTCGATATGTTTTCAAAAGTTCTGAACAAGTTTTCATAAAAATCGGGATTAAAAAAAAATTAAAACAAAGTTTCCTCCATGATGAAGCAAAATTGATAAAAACATATTTGCTAGGACGGCGAGTTGTTTGGCATAGACCAGAACTTCTGGGACTTTCCGTGCATAAAGAAGCGGAGGGCTGGCGCGGGTGGTCTGGGCTCCACGAGTGCCCTCGATCTCACGCCGAACAAGCACTATCTTCACGCGAAAGTGCCGTCCCAGAAGGCTGCCGTGTTGCGGAGCAGCATGGTATCCGGTCTGATCGGCAATCAGAAGCGGGTCGACGCTGTTAGACGGTACATCAGTCGGGAAGGCATAAGGCCCCGGAAAAGCGCACTGGCGATATCCACGACGCCGATAGAGTACGTCGAGCACCTGCGAAAGGGTTACCGGGACGAGAGGGAGCACATGGCGAGACTCCAGGAGGAGGATCCTCAAACCCGGTCGGATACCCCGAAGGATGAAAAGAAGAAAAAAGTTAGAGTTCAATTGAACGACGAAACGGAAACGCCATGATAATATTTCTATAAGTAACTTAACTCGCGACCAATTGTCCAGATGTAAGACCGATGAAGTTAACTCTGTTCAATAAATATCCGTATTTTTTATCGATTAATAAATGAAGGGAAAGAAGAAAAAATATATATATAATTTAACGACATACCGGAAAGGTCTTGATAATATTTATATAACTGTTTAACTCGTGACGAATTGTTAAGTTGTAAGAGCAACGGTGAAGTTAACGCTGTCCAATAAATATCCGTACTTTATTTTATTTTTTTAATCCATTAATAAACTCGTCGAATTAAATTAAGGGAAGGGAAGAAAAAAGTTAGAGTGCAATTGAAGGACGGACTGGAAACGCCATGATAATAATTCTATAAGTATTCAACTCGCGCCAGTTGTAAGTTGTAGGATCGACAGTGAAGTCAACTCGGTCCAATAAATATGCGTATTTTTGTTTATCGATTAATAAACTCATCAAAATTAACGAAGGGTAAGAGGGAAAAAATTATAATAGAATTGAACGACAAGCCAGAAACGTCATGATAATATTTCTATAACTATTTAACTCATGACCGATTATTAAGTTGTGAGAGCAACGGTGAAGTTAACGCTGTCCAATAAATATCCGTACTTTATTTTATTTTTTTAATCCACTAATAAACCCATCGTAATAAATTAAGGGAAGGGAAGAAAAAAGTTAGAGTGCAATTGAACGACGAACCGGAAACGCCATGGTAATAATTCTCCGAGTGTTTAACTCGAGCCAATTGTTAAGGTTGTAAGACCGATCGTGAAGTTAACTCTGTCCAATAAATATACGTATTTTTTTTTTTTTATTTGTTTTTGAAATCGATCAATAAACTCATTATACTCTCGACAGTCGACACGAGAAGTGCGCAACGAGATAAATGATACTCGAGGAACGAGTATATTTATTTTCACGCCAGAGTCCAAACACCCTCGTCTCACGCTCGTGCCCGAACACAAGAATGCGGGAAGAAATAATGTCGAAGAAATAACAAGGCATTTTGGGGGAATCAGACTCGACCCCGTAGGTCGTCGAGGGCGTTCCCGAAATATCCGTTCAATTACTGGAATTAGTGACAACAGCGGAGAGCCGAGAATGCCCGTGCGGCATGTGGCTGCGTCCGAGGTGAAGAAGTCTCCACGATTTTGGGGGAAAAAAAAACATCGCGGCCCGGCACGATTTTTCGATCCGGTGACACCGGGGCGTGGCACTCTGCCCACTCCTGCTTCGCGCTGGGTGGCTGGACGAGTCCCGTGAAAAAATGTGCCAATGTATTTTTTTTTTTATTCTGTTTTCTTAAAAATCGAAGGACCCTTTTCTGAATAGGTTTGATTTTTTTTCGAAATTTTGTGCAAATTTTTTTAATTCCGTTTTTTTATTAACTAAAAATGCAATTTCCATAAATTACACGGAATTCTGAAAAAATTCATACCTATTCAGAAAAATTAACAAATCTTTTTCATTAAAAAAAAAAGTTAAGTTGCCGGGTGATTTGTTGGGAATTTTTTTTTTCATTAATTTTTAATGACATTTTGGAATTATTATTATGCAAAATCAATCTCTTCAGTACCTTCCATATGGTAAATTTTTTTCAAATTTCTATCTCATCGGGAAGCGTTCGAAATTCCCCTCTCAATTCTCTCTGAACTCACCTGGGCCCAGGCTATCCGCAAGTAATACCTTAAATTCCATTTCTTTATATTTCATCTTTTTCAATTCCATCTTTTTCAATTCCATCTTTTTCAATTCCATCTTTTTCAATTCCATCTTTTCCAATTCCATCTTTTCCAATTACATCTTTTCCAATTCCATCTTTTTTACAGCCATCTTTTTCAATTTGATTTTAAAAAATCGAACAATCGATCGAATCTAAATTCTTCGTATCGGAAATACAGTCAGCCTCGATCCTCGGTGGTAACCGATATAACGTCCGGTGGTTCGAGGACTCCGGTAAACGTCGAGAAGGTTCTCAGTGTCGAGAATTCCGTGACAAACGACAACTGGCCAGATTTTTAGAACCCCGGACCGGGCCTTCATTCAAGTATGTAAGATGATCCGTGCCCCAAGCCTCCGAGTCTGTAGGAGAAGAACCGGACAGAACTGGACAGAGAGAGAGAGAAAACGAAAAATAAAATTAGAAAAAAAAAAAGTCGCACAGTCACTCGACACGACTAATGGGCTCGTAATGACCGGTGGACGTTCTCATAGCCACCACGCCCATGGGACTCCAACCAGAAAGTCAACCTCTCTATGACGGGACCGACCGAGAGGGATTGCGGTCGTCGAAACGCTCGAGAACACCCACGCTTTTGCGTTATTCGTACACTGTAAAAAAGAATTGTACATCCAACAAACTTTCGTTGACTGCAAACGACCACAATTATTTTGTTAATTATACAAAAAAAAATTCATAAAATTAACAGACATTTTTGTAACATGGACAAGATTTTTTTGTGAAGTTAACACGAAAAGAATTGTGGTCGTTTATGAACAAGAAACGCTAGTACTTATTTTACTGTCTATCACCTACAAAAATAATTTACTGGTCAAAGTAAAATATTGAATCGCTCTGATATTGATATTGATATTTATATTTATATTTATATTTATATTTATATTTATATTTATATTTATATTTATATTTATATTTATATTTATATTTATATTTATATTTATATTATATTTATATTTATATTTATATTTATATTTATATTTATCAGACAAATATTTACATGCGGTCGGCCGACAAGTAAATTATTTTTCTGAGTGTATCGCCCCGTCGTACCGCGTGCGCGCAACCCTCGCGCTCGTGAAACCGGGCGCTGAGCGAATGCATCATCGAACGGGCCTATAACCAGATGAAAGAAGAGGAGGAAGAAAAAAAGCGCTTTTCTCCCGAAGAGTCCCGAGAATTTGTGGTGCGAGCTCGTAAAAGCCGATACCGCTCTCGACTTTTACGACTTTTCTCTCGCAATCGGCCTTTCGGGATATTATTTTGAGAAAAAAAAATGAAAATTTCGTCTGACTACGTGCTCTAACGGGTGTAGCGCGCATGTGAGAGGTTGCGAGAGGCGATGCGGAGAGGCGAGCATCGAGAAGCAACCCCCTCGAGACGGGAGCGAGAATTGCCTCGGGAAACTCTTAAAAAACGTAAACCAGCTGGAAAATCGTAAAAGCAAAATTGTTACAAATGTAAGGGTGCTCGTTCCGGCTCTCACTTTCTTGGCTTTCTTCATCGCGAGTCGGGTTGGATGGGCGTGGGCGGCCGCAATGGAACCCTGCGAAGAAACGCGCACCCTCGCGCGGGAAGGGTGGACGATAACGTTCGGTGAACCCGAGGTGTGCGCGGCTTGCGACGCATTCGTCAAGCGTTTTTATTGCATCGAGGACGCTATCGGCAAAGGCACGGCAAAGAAAAAAAAAATATACCGAGAGGAAAACGAGAAACTGCTTATACTTTGTCGTTAAACGGGTCGTCATCGACGACTTGACCGCCAATGAATCGTTGAGAGTTCAAGTGTAAGGTTTTTCCTTCTTCCAGGCACTTTATTTTACTGCGGTAATTAAATATTAATCGGCGCTGGGGAAGAAATTTCCATGGCTCGGCAAAATAGTCGTAAATACTCAAAATACAAAATACTATATGTAATAAAAATATAAAATAGTTTTTGTACTTAAAATACATTTATTAATACTGGGTTTAGGTACTTTTCAAAATACCTCGTAAAAATCCTGTGGAAAGCACGGAAGAAGAAAACAGCAAACGGTTCATACTTTTTCGATAAACTTATGTTTGTCGTCGACGATTTCATTGCCAGTTCAGTGTAAACATTTTCTTCCTTCCAAGCGCTTGTTTTTACTGCGGCAATGAAGCGTTAATCATCGATGGTGAAGAAATTTCCCAGGCTTGCGATCGAGCTATTAATCGTGGGTGCTTAGGAGTAAAAGGAGACTCCATATTAATTTGTTGCCCGTTCAGTGTCGCCGCCCGTGCGGGATAGCATTTTTTTGCAATGAGCATCCTATCGGCAAAGGGACTGGCAAAGAAGAAAAAAAATAGCGACGGGCACTAGCAGTGGAAAGCACGAAGGGAGAAAATAACAAACAGCTCACAGTAAAAAATAATTTCGTGAAATTGAAATGCGACATTTTGTAAAACTAGAAAATTAACAAATAAAAAATTGTGGACGTTTATGGACAATAAGTTATTGCAAAAGGTACAAACTTTTTTACTGTGCACTTTGTCATTAAACTGGTGCTCGTCGTCTTCGTTGACTGCCACACAGTAAAAAAAGTTTGTACTTTTTACAACTTATTGTCCACGAATGTCCCCAATTTTTTATCTGTAAATTTTCCGATCACACCATCCGTCTCGAGTTCTCCAAACAAAAGTACAAAACAAAATCGTTAACAACACCGGAAATAAAGCGACAAGTTTGTAAATGTTCAAACCTGAACCAACCGAGTTTCTCACTTGCTTAACAAAATTATTTTTCACTGCCGCTTGTAAAAAACCTGTGTAAAAATCATTCTTCCAAGCGCTTGTTTTTACCGCATCAGTGAATCGTTAATCATCGCCAGCGAAGAAGTTTCCCAGGCTCGCGATGGAGCTATTAACCGTGGGCGCACGGAGGAGTAAAAGGAGACTCGATATTAATTTGTTGCCCGTTTAATGTCCCCGCGCGTGCGGAACAACTTTGCGAGACATTCGCACGCGGTTCTCGCGAGGGCCGAGGGGGGAGGGGGGGGGGGGAGGGAGGAAGTGCCGGCAATAGTAACTACGCGCGTTACGCGTGTGATTTAGGATTGATTGCATTTGAGGGAGAGCGGCCGGACGTGCGGGCGAACGACGGAGATTGAACTTGGCCGGTTGCGGTCCGTGCGGCGAATCGGAGCAAACGTCGTAAATTCATTAATAAATTACTCGAGCCAATTATAATTCTGTCCAATTCCGCGGGCGGGCGTGGAGCCAATAAATCTCGGCAAAACAACCCGAGAGAGGGAGGGGGGGGGGATCCGTTGTGTGTCTCGGCTATTATACCGCGAACCTCCGTGGCAACTCGCGCACGGAACGGGCCGGCCCGGCCGTTCCTCTCCTTTTCTTCCTTCCTTTCCACCTTCGCCGCATCCGAAAACGCCCGTGCTCGACGCACGATTCGCCTTTAAACGGCGCCGTGGCTCGCCGAGCTACGCTCCGGCGATTATTGCGAAATACCCGCGACTCGTCGAGTATCAATTAAAAAATATACTCGAGGCGGAGTCGAAGAGGTGACGAGGTAAACGCACGCAGCCCGGCGTGCGCGCGCAGGATTCTGAAAGACGAATTAAAAACTTTCGGTAGATCGAATCGTGACCCGCGAGGCTGGAGAGCGAGAAGCTTAACGGAGTCGTTAGCTGCGATTGGAAGGGAGAATCGAATTACCGGATGTGCGAGCGATCGATCTTTATATCGAAATCGAACGTTTGAGTTTTGATCGCTTAGTCGTTTTTTACGAATTTTTATTTTATTTTTTCTAATGTTACCTGCAACGTATTCCAAAGTATTTTCGCCCGACATGAATCCGCCAGTCTGTTTGGCCTAAAGTACAATGCTACATTAGGGGCGCGATTTAATGCACGAAAAATCGTACTTTTGGACTTTAAATGGAAAATATTGGGTTGGGACTAAAATAATTGTTATATTCGTGATCAGGAAAAAAAAATACATGGAATATAGCCTAGAAACTAAAAAAATCGGTTGAATAACGATTTTTCACTTTTTGAGCTACTTTTGGAAAAATTGCGATTTTCGTGATTTTCAAAGGTCGATATCTCGGCTCCCAATGGAGCTAGGAAAAATCTGGGGTGCCCATCGTGTTCTGCGGGAAAAAATACATAAGGTAAAGCCTTGTGCGAAGTTTTAGAATCGTTTTATCGTGCCGTTTGAGGACGTTGAAAAACGCAAAAAATTTACTCGAAAGGGGTAGCCTTACAATTTTTGGACGATTTTTTTTTCTTTTTAAAAAATTAACTGCCACGTATTCCGACGTATTTTTGCGCGTTGAACACGAATCCGCCGGTCTTTTTGGCCTAAAGTACAATGCGACATTAAGGGGCTCCATTTTATGCACGATTTTATGCACTGATCGGCTAAAATACCTTGGCCGGCTAAAACGGATTAGCCGGCTAAAATAGTTAGCCGGCTAATCCGACTATAAAATAGTTAGGCCTAATTGGAAGAGAGAATCGAATTATCGGATATGCCCGAGATCACTCGTTTGATCGGTCGAACGTGGTCGCTTCGTGATGACGTCGTAGCTCGCAGTATTAATTTTAAAAATAGACTTGTCGAGTATCGATTTAAAAAAATACTCGAGGCAAAGTTGAAGAGGTGATTTCTAAGAGTCGAAGAGGTAATTTTTAGTACATCGAGTCGTGATCCATGACGAAATTTACGACAGCTATACAGAAGAGAAGCCTAACGGATTCGTTACCAGCGATTAGAAGGAACAATCAAATCGATCGGATATGCGAGAAAGCACTCGTTCGATCGATCATTCGACCGATCCGAATATCGAGAGGACTTTCGATCATGCCGGTCGAGCCTCGGAGGTCCGGGACGTCGGCCGAAGGTATCGGAGAGCGCGCGCGGCATCCGCCTCGAACCGGAGAACCCATTCGGCGAGGGTTGTACCTTTTTGCTCGAAATCAATTTGTAGAGCACAGTCGATTAATTTCGGGACTAGCCAGGTGGCTTCGGCCTCGCTCCGCTCTCGAGCTCGAAAAAGGGGTGTCCGGCTGGACAAGTATTCCAGGCCCCCCAAATTCGAATCGGCAACGCTACCCGCTCGAAGATTGCGGGTTACGCGATAGCCGTCTGGCGAGCGGGGTCATCGGGACTAGAACGACCGTCAATCTGCACAGTAAAAAAAGATTCGCAAACATAACACACGTTCGTTCTCCAGAAAAAAACCGAACTTTTTATTTTTTTTTTATTTTACTATGTTTCTTTTTCAGCGAAGCGTATTTAAAAATAAATAAATTGCTATTGTAATTATTTCTATTCATTGGCTTTTTCGGCTGCGTAACTGTCCACTCATTGGCCGGTTTACCCTGCACAAATGTTCCTTAAACGTACAAAGTTAAGTTTTTCTCGTCTACTTCGACGATTTATTTTCCACCTCGAAAAACAAACAATGTTTATTAATAAAAAAAGAATTGTTAATCTTTGTAGGGTAAACCAGCCAATGAATGAACACTTTCCATAAGAGCACGTTAATAAAAAAAGTCTATTCATTGGCTTCCTCGCGGCTGTTGATTGCGTAACTGTCCATTCATTGGCCAATTTGCTCCTCCCAACAAATATTCCTTAAACCCACAAACTTAATTTTTTCCCTCCTACTTCACGATTTATCCCCCCTTCCACCACATCGCCTCTGCATTTCTCCATCCTAACCAACGCATCTTGAATCCCGCACGATCCCTCAACGTGTCTTCCCGCCGCCCCGTGCACCAAACCGTGGGTAAATCCCGCGGAATGGAATTCACCGGAGGACTCCACGGAGCGGAAGTAGCGAGTGTGTTTCAGCACAGGTCTTCGCCTCTTCGGCGAGTATCGTATCGGGCGGCGTTTACCGATCGTTGAGCGGATTCCACCGAGATGAGGAAGAAGCTCAGCTCGGTTTCTCGCCTCCCCTCATCACCCTGTACGTGGGCGCGCACGATCCTCTCGCGGCCGCGTTCGCTCCCTCGAGATCGCCGCGCATCGCTCGAAAGTGGATGGTGGAACCGCGAGGAGTTGGTAAATCGCGGTAATTCAAGGCTCGTTACCGGGACCGGCGAAGGAGCTACCAGGAGCGGCGGCGGAAACGCCGCGCAGCCTCACTTATCCTCATCCCCGGCTCGGACCTCGGAAACCGATCGTCGCGGGGCTGAAAAATCGGCGAGGCGTCGAGGCAGCGCGAGCGAGAGCCGACTAGGGAAAATAAAGAAAAGCGCGGACGGTCGTGAAGAGCCGTCGAAGAGCAAAGCGTTTTGCTGGGCGGAGTCGCGAGCGCACTCAACGTCTGCCCTAAGCAAACAGTAGTTGCGAACAGTAATTTTCGTACGTATAGGAAGCCCGATGGTTTCACGGTGGCTGGTACGGTAAGGTTCGTAGAGCGCCGCGGGTCGGCGCGGGAAGGTTGAACATCATCTCCGCGGTGCTGTGTGCATCCGTGACGAATGGACGAGGACGATGTCGAGGAGCGGGGCCGGCTCGGCGAAGGGTCAGGTGAAAATTGCCCGGTTGTTTCGCGCCGAGGGAGCTGCCGATGCTCACGCCGAGGCCGCGAATCCACGATGATGCTGAGTCGGCGGAGGCGCGGAACGAGCTTCGCTATTCCGGCGGCTGGTTTTATCGGCTCAAATTGCTCGGCGAAGTACCGGAGGATGCTCGGGCGCGAGCCCCGGCGAGGAATCCTCTCGGGGCTTGATCCCGGAGCGCTGGGACTCCGATTCCCAACGCAGCGGCTTGAGTCCACGCCGAGGACTGGGCTGAGAGCCGGCTAGCGGGTCGCTGAAGGGCTGCTGAGAAAGACGGATCGGAAACGGTGATAAATCCTCTGAGTAGGAAGACGAAATATTTAGGCGGTGGTGTCGAACAGCGTTGATTTGAGGGAATGGAGTGGAGATTGCGGGCAGTGATTACGGAAGAGAGGGCCAGCAATTGATATGCGGTACCAAATACGAACGTTGATAAACACTTAGGGCTAGAGTCGATTTTTTCGGGCATTTTCAGACCTTTTTTTATGTCAGGCAGGCACCTTGGCGCTTAATTGGAGCGCTGAAGCTCCAATTCCTAACGCTGCGGCGTTGATTCCACAATGAGGACTGGGGTGAGAGCAGGCTAGCAGATCCCTGACGGGGCGGCGGGAAAGACGGATCGGGAACGGTGATGAATCCTCTGAATAGAAAGACGAAATATTTAGGCGGTGGTGTCGAACAGCGTTGATTTGAGGGAATGGAGTGCCGATTGCGGGCAGTGATTGCGGAAGAGAGATATTCAATACGAACAGAGTTGGGCAAATATCCTAAGTACTTGAAACTTCAATACGTACTTTAAGTACTTAGTGCATTTGCTCAGCTCTGAATACGAATGTTGATAAATACTTAGGGTTAGAGTCGCCTTTTTTCAGGCATTTTCAGGTGTATTATCAGGCATTTTTTTATGCTGGTGTCTTAAGGGGATGCTGGACCCTTATGTTTCGACGACCAAAATAGGCGATTTCTTAGTTTTCACTATTCATCGTTACTATGGAACGCGTATGCTTCAAATTCTACAGGACTGTATTAATAACATAAACGATTCGGCGTGATATAAAGAAATTCGAACATTACAAATTGTCGCAAAAAAAAAGTTGCACATTTAAACTATGATATCAGGCATCGTTGATTTGAGCGAACGGAGTGGAGATTGCGGGCCGTGATTACGGAAGAGAGAGCTTGCAATTGATATACAATGTCGCATCGATACCTCGCTTGAGCATGCGGGTTATCGTAATAATCGATGGGCATAAATAAATAATGATTACACGCGATCTTACACGGTAAGGAGGATTGTATATTTCGCGAGGCTCGTATATCGGCGGGCTAATAAACTCAATCGTCGATCAATCAATCAGAAAGTTAACGAGAGGCGGTCCAGCGCACCGGTACTTTGATTCTAGCTGCTTCGGAGCATCACCCGTAACGCTCGCGCTCTCCAGGCGAACGTCGATAATTCACTATCAATCAATTCTTGCCTCCGTAATGGATACAACGTAATAACATATTTGTTAAAAATTAAATTAAATATAAAAAATGAAGTAATATTGCAAAAATGAATTAATATTGCAAAAATGAAGTAATATTGCAAAAATGAATTAATATTTCAAAAATGAATAATAATTTTTAAAAATGAATTCATATTTCAAAAATGTAGTAATAATTTTTTGTTTAATGTCTCGCAATATAAGGACGATTGAAACAGGCGAGACTACACGTTGATGTCCCGCGAAAATTCGACCGGAAGAAGCATAACATTGTCGAGATCGGGGACGTCGACTGTCGATGAAGAGCAGAAGCGGGAGCGGAATCTTGGAGTGCAAAGGCACCGGTGAAGATGCTCGCGAATGCTACGGGACGTTCGGATAACGGGCATCGAGGCGTGAGAAAGCGACGCCGTGAGAAACGTTCGACGTTGGCGCGATATCGACGAGATAGAGACGCCCGCGCCGAGGCGTCGAGGGGAAAACCGGAGGATGACTATAATACGCTATATAATACCAACAAACTCCGCGTCCAGGCGCGATACACCGCAACGGGGCCCGCGGTCGCCACACAAATCGATTACAGAAATTTACGAGACAAATATGAATACAATAAATATCGAAGTTAACGGGCGAGTCGTGGCCGGCCTCGATGTTTGCCAAAAGTTTTGCCCGGCGTATTTTATAAATAACATTAAATTAAATAAATTTACGAGACCGGTCGTTAAAATTGTAGCGGCAGCGATAAGATCACCGCTCTCCGGTTACCGAGATTATAGTTTCGCGAACATAGCGTACGCTACAATATAACAATTGCTAGACGCATTTTAGCTCGGAACGAGCTTCCGGCGCTGTGACGAATCGCTCGACATCCAATCGAGTGCGGCATCGCGTAAACGCCCAAGCAGACATACGTGGGTGTACTCGTGTTCATTATCCTGCCGACAAGTCCGCTGAATATCCACGCAGCGGACATTTTTATACAAGATAATAAGTCCATTAAATATTTTCAATATTTCTCGAATTCACCGCCATATGTCACTCCGGTATGAGGACATAAGACTCGGTGAAACAAATTTTTCAATTTTTGTACACTTGAGCAACATTTTTTATTTTTTGTTTACGTGAGTAAATTTTAAAAAATGTTTGTGCCTAAAAATTAAACTTAACTGAATGAAAATAAAATTCATTTTCATTTCAATAAAACACGTATTCTCAGTCCAAAAAAGTACATTGTATGTTTTTGGCTCTGGATTATGAATAAAATATTCTTAAAACTATAATTGCCATTACTTTGAGAAAAGGTTTTTTTTGCGTAGGTAAAGATTTTAAGACAATAAAATATTACGTACTTGAAGTACCGAGTACTTAAAGGCGTGGTACTCAAGTACTCAGGTACTTCAAGTACTTTGCCCAGCTCATCGTGCGTCGAACATTAAAAAATAAAAAAATGTTTCATTGATTTTTATAATTTTTTTTTCTCGCTTACGATTGTAACTATTTTAGTTACAATAAGTTACAATAAGTTTCATTACTACTAAAAATTATTTCCTCACTCACTATCGTGACTATTCCAAACCCATGCGCACGCGCATCGCAATAAAATCCATGTAATAGAGAATTTATCAGCCGTTATATCTAATGTGCCGAGTTCATAAGAGCCGAGTAAGAGAGTGCAGCGGGGTGCAAATAAAGTACAAGCCACGGTCCCGATTGGCCCCGTTACCCGACCGAGCGGTGATGCATCTTGCGGCTAGAATAACAAGCCGAGACGGTGAGAGGACCGGCGAAACGGAGCAACCCCATAGAAATCTAACCGGGGGTCGTGCGTGGCTAGGCGCTTTATATTGTCATTGTGTGCTCAACGAGCTTATACCGGGGTGGCCGATACATGTATCCCTTACAGTGGCGCATACAGCGTATAAACTATCATCCCCGGCAGTTAACTCAAATTGCATTAGGAGGGCTGGACGGAGGCAGCGGGGACGGTTCGTTCACCGATCCACCGGGATGGGCGTATTGTGTCGTCGAGGGTGGCCAGATCGGTTCCCCCTTGGTTCCTCCAGCTTCGCCGTTCAGCCCTACACACATATATACATATATATATATATGTATATATAGATGTATAAACCGCTACAGTAAGCTGCATTGAGACCACGGGAGACTCGTGTAGATTGTCGTACACGAGTTTCACCCACACAATAGTCCGCCTCGAGATTACAGCGAAGTGCGTAATTCGGGGTAGCCGCTCGAGCGAGATCTGTCGACTATTTGTTTAATAGAGGGGGGGAGGAGGGGATTATTGTGTTAGCCAATGGCGGATGAAAGCTTCTTCGAATTGAAATCAAATTACGCGTGACGCCCTTTGGCCCGCTGCGGTATGGAGAGAGAGTGATAGACTTTTTGTTTGCACGACACTCTTCCTTTTTGGCTCCCGGTGAGCTCAGCGAAGAATTACGTTTCGTGAACTGCCTGGTCGAATTGAAACTCGGTCTGAAACCTTCGAGCCAATAAATCCTCGAGCCTTCGGTGCATAACATTCTTATTGCCGGTACCGATCGGTCACCCAACGTTTTAACCGGAAAAAATTTCGATGGAATTATTGTTATTATTGTTGTTATTGCTCATTACTATTGCGCATTGCTGTCGCTCATTACTATTGCTCGTTGCTATTGTACCCCTTTTCTGATGATGAAACAATTTTATAATTTTTGTCATGTCTCGATATCGCTTAATTGAGGAAAAACAGCAGTATTATCGGTACAAGAATAGAACCGACCCCCATCGAGAGCTGACGCAAAGAGACGGGAGTCTTGCGACAATGTAAAACAAACCCGCACGATCGTGTAATTTGACGGGTAATGGTCACTATAAATTAAGATAAGAGATTGCAGGGCACCGAGACGAGATACGAAGTTCCAAGTGCACGGCGATTGACCCACAACCGAGCGATAGCCTAATGAATCCCGGCGCCTCGCAACCTCCTGTCGCTCTTACGTCACTCCCTATTCGACGCTCTCTCAATCGTTCCGATGTCGATAACCGGACGCAGATATCCACGTCGAGCCCCGAATTCATGGATTTAAAAAAAAGGCGTAGAATAAAAAACAAAAAGAAAATGGCTGAGACGCTTGTACGTCGCTATGTAAATTCGCCCTGTAAGGGTGTCCGCTTACTCGGGCCCGTAAAAGGAGCAATAAAAAAGCGGGACGAGAGGCCGCGCGATCCTCGATTTTCTCCCCGCACACCCATCAGCCCCGTTGCTTTTCTTACATCCGAGCGTGTGTTCCCTTCGTCATCCCGTTTTCGCGCACCCTCCGGAAAAATGACAGCGCATAAATCGCGACCCCCGGAATAAAGAACCGGAGGAGGATCGGGAGAGGTCCCGTTATTCCTGCCTCCTCCCTCGCCGCCGACCGACGACGTATTTCCCTTTTTCTCGTTACCCCCGAGACGCGACCTTACGGAAACAGAAGCGTACACACGCGAGCCGGAGAGAGACTGCCGGAGAGAAATCGTTTCGCATATTGTCTGAAATGGATCTTTTTCTTGGTTTCTCATTTTTTTTTTTTATATGTACATATATGTACGCTCCACCCTCGGTTATTCAGCACCTATGAGAGAACACGCGCCCACTCTATTACCCTGCAGAACTGGGGGGCCTTGAACGTTGATCTACGATCTTTGTGATTGCCTAAATTTCAGGAATATTAGAGGAAGAGCCGCGACCAGGTTTCCAAAATAAACTCCGAGAAGAGAGCTGGAACGATTTATTTTTTCGACTCTTCGGAAAAACGCGAGGACAGGTCGACGGATTGTCGCAGAGGATTCGTCGCTACCTTTTTTTATGTGTACTCGTTTATCGCGCCTGTTGTCCGAGAGTTGCTCGTTATAGGGACGAGTAATTTTTTTTTTTTTTCTTTTTTGATCCGGTGGAGCGGACGAGGGTGAGCGAGGATGAAAACCGGGCGAGAGAAACGTGCGGTTCGGTACATGACGGAAACGTCGCATTTCGCTCCCTAATCTCGCGGAGGCTCAACGTTTGCACTGTAAACACGAGGTCGCGCGAGCTGTCGGGAGATATGTTATTCCAAGGGGGCTCGAAGCGTGCACTCTCCTCGAAAACGATATCCCCGATGTAGAGACACATACGCGCGACACGCAGACGGGCTCGCTCCGGTAACGCTGTGCCAGTTACTCGTCTCGCGATCGATCCGCCCGATTCATTTATCCGACCAGGTGCGAAACGTTTGAAAATAATACCAGAAAAACGATGAAGGGAAGGCGGCTTCGGGCTCGGTGCGAACGAATCGAGCGGCAGGTGGGGAATCGTGAACGGGAAGGCCGGAAATATTTTCAATATTAGGAAATATTTTCAATTTTGTTTTGGTGAAGATTTTTTTTTTTACATTTTAGTGAACAATTTTTCAGAATGTTCCAAAACATCGAAAAATTTTTCACTCATGAGGAAACGATATGAAGGTTTCAACTTTCAACTTTTATGAGGAAGCAATATAAAAATTTCAATTTGCGACTTTTGTGAGGAAGCGATTTGAATATTTCAATTTCCAACTTTTATGAGGAAGTGATATGAAAATTTCAATTTACTATTTTTATGAGGTAGCGATACGAACATTTTTATTTTCAACATCTTTTGTGGCATCGATTTACTAAAATCAATTAGATATTTTTACCAATGCTTCGCCACATCGCGCTCTGGTACGAGAACATGAACTTTAAAAAAAAAATTGAAGAATTTTCGTAAATAAAAAACAAACTTATTTCGACGAAAAAATTCAACTTTCAGTTCAATAAAATAAATGGTATCCTCGTAGCAAAGAAATACATTGGATCCAACATAGAAAAAAAAATCATTGATCAGTTATTTGTCTCGCGACCGATTGACGCATTCATTTATCCGTCCAGGTGCGAGCCGTCCGAAAATACTAAGAGACAAACGATAAAGCAAACACGGCTCCAGACTCGGTGTGAAAGAATCGAACGAGTAGCACGCATAGAATCGTGAACGGGAAGGCTGGAGAAAAATTGCTGTTCGAGAAGTTCAAAAAGGTTCACCGACCGTGCTAGCAGAAATTTTTGAGAGAGGAACAGCATTTAACAGATGTGAGCCAGGACCTTTCGAAGTGGCTCGAACTGTCCTCTTCCTTTTTTTTCACGCTCTTCCCCAAAACTCGCAACGAGAACGCCACGCTTACGCTAATTCGAAACAGATTTCTCGGCAGACTCGACCTCGGCAGCCAATAAATTTTCCTCCACTTAGCGTGGAAGTTACGCGGCAATTTCCTCTTTGAGTTCTCCGGCCCGTTGGCACTTTTTATCGCGAGTGATTTTTCCCTATCGACGTAATCTGAAAATTGCCATCTGCGTCGTTTTACGGCCATGTACTAGCGACCCGTCGATTCATTTATGACTCCGAGTTGACGCTTCTCGGTCACGCCTGTGTCGAGTGCGATGGCAAACATGTGCCACTCGGGATGACGCCGCTGGAGGTTGACGAGCATCTTGTAAAAAGATGCTCCGATAGGCGGCGATGAGTGTCGAAAACCTTTTCGAGATTCAATGATGAATTCGCAATTCGGATCAATGGAGTTTCTCCGTCCGAGCGGACAATGCAGCGGGTTTTTTTTCATTCTTTTGTAGAGTTCTAAAAAAAAAAGAGAAAAAGAAGTTAAAAACAAACTCTTCGCAAGTCAAAGGTGCAACAAAGACTATGGTGGATGAGAAAAGAGCGCGCGGGGATGCTCAATTTGTTATTGCTGCCATTGCTATTTTTTGCCATTGCTATTTTTTGCCATTGCTATTTTTTGCCATTGCTATTTTTTGCCATTGCTATTTTTTGCCATTGCTATTTTTTGCTTTTTTGCCATTGCTATTTTTTGCCATTTCTATTTTTTGCCATTTCTATTTTTTGCCATTGCTACATTTTGCCATTGCTACATTTTGCCATTGGTACTTTTTGCCATTGGTACTTTTTCCCATTGCTACTTTTTCCCATTGCTACTTTTTCCCATTGCTACTTTTTCCCATTGCTACTTTTCTCCATCGGTCCTTTTTCCCGTTGGTACTTTTTCCCATTAGTACTTTTTCCCATTAGTACTTTTTCCCATTAGTACTTTTTCCCATTAGTACTTTTTCCCATTAGTACTTTTTCCCATTAGTACTTTTTGCCATTGCTATTGAATATCTGCCAGCCGGAATAAGTCCAACTTCGCCGGAGGTCGAAGAGCGTCCTGTAGAACAATTCTCCGACCCACGGGCATGGGTATCGAAAACTTCTTCGATCTTGAATGACGAATCGCTAATTCTAATCAACGAAATTCCTCCTTCCTCCCAGACGATGTACCGAGAACTGTAAAATATAAAGAAAAAAAATTGAAAAACAGACTCTTCGCAAGTGCGAGGTTTGACGTAGCCTAGTCGCTGGATGTGCGAAGAGCGCGCGGGGATGCTCAATCGACGAATTTCACAGAGCACACCGTGTCTAAGAGCGCCCACTTATGTACATCGCGGAGGAGCGAGAGGCCGCGGAAAGATCGTAACGCAAGAAGCGCTCGGCCGACGGTTCGCCCGTGTACAGTTGGTATCGGCTCAGCCTCGCCGATAGGCAAGCTGGTCGAGCCCCGGGACTCGTGCGCACGGAACTGCCGCCCCACGGTCGTTCGGGCTCTTCGTACAGCCCATTCCGCACCGCAGAAACGTTCGGCGGCCGCGCAAGTAGTATTATTTTCGAACCATCGGAACTCGCTCGGCGTAAGTGGAAGTCTCGACACGTCGTAGCGTCGAGACTTCCCAACATCGCCACAACAGCTCGTGAAAGAAAACGCCACTGATGACTGACGCCACATATTTTTTATCACGGCCACCGACAACACCCGTTAACCGCGCTCGGGGCTTCGCCGGCCATCGAGCATCGCGCATTATAGCAGCCTCACCGACGCGAGGCACGGCTCACTGGAGGCAACGGCAATCGGGCAATACTTCGTCGGGTAGACGATAGTTTGTTTACACGGCTGCGGTAAAAAGCCTCGTTATCTTTGAGAGCTCGCCTCCTTCGAGGAGTAAATTTGCTCTCGCTCCCGGCTACCTCTCTTTCGTGAATGGGCGTTAAAGACTGTCTGCGCGTCGACGCCGAGAGTGCCTTTTCCCGAAGAATCATCCTCGAATTTACATCCCCGGGACGAGGCACCGGCAATGAATTTTTTTTCGGTTCTCGCCGGTGTTTACGTTTTAACTTTGTTATTGCTGATTCGATGACTGACCGAGGAGTGCCTGCGTTGATCAGCGGCGTTTACGTTTTAACTTTGTTATGGCTGATTCGATGACTGACGACCGAGTGCGCTCTATGATCATCGTTATCCATTTTTTTAAATTTATGATGTACTCTTCAACTATTTCGAGTCGTGTATTTCGACGAGACTCGTTGATGTACGAACGTGTCTGCTGATCTTAGGGTCGAATTTTAAGACATTCGGTTGAAGTTATCGTCGAAGTTTGGCCCGAACTTCATTGCGTGCTTACACTGTAAAAAAAAATTGTTTGAAAATTAATTAACGGTATTGGAAGCTTTTTTAGGTAAACTATTTCTGAAATTTCAAACACATGTGTGTTGGAATTTTACAGTGAAATTTGTGTTTTTAATGGAAATTTTTGTAAATTCCAGGCTAAAGATTTCTAATCTTAACATCTCGTATATTTATTTTACAATAAAAGTACATTAATATTCAATTAATGTACGTAATGCAAGCAAATTTCTATGTCCAGTACATTAAATTTACAATTTATTTTTACAGTGTAAGTCTGATTTTCGTAACAAAACAAAAAATTGGTTTCCGGGTAATTTGGTTGCACAATTTTTATCTTTCAGTAATTTCTTAACAAAATTTGGAATTATTATTATGCAAAAACAATATTTCAGCACCGTCCATATGCTTGATTTTTTTCAGATTTTTGTTCCATCGAGAATCTCTCTCATTCCTGTCTCGAACTTAGACGGCGTCAGACGTGACGAAAGGACTACCTTGAAGACTGTCTGTGCGCCGAGGCGAACAGTGCTTTTCTTGAAGAATCATCTTCGAAATTACATCCATCGAAAAATGCTCCGGCAATAAATTTTTTTCGTTCCTCATCGGTGTTTACATTTTAACTTCGTTATAGCGGATTCGATGACTGAGGCGCCTTGGTTGATCATCGTTCTAAATAAAAAAAAAAAATTTTTTTACGATGTGCTCTTCAACTATTTCGACTCGTATATCCTTCTCGACTGGCGTATACACAAACGTGTCTTCCGGTCTTAATGTTGATTACCTAGCTGATTGCTGCACTACTTGGGACATAACTCGCAGGTTCTTCCCGGTCAAAGTGGTCGCTCACTCGAGATCTCGGCGAGTAGCTCGAACCGGTAAATATTTACCGATTGTCCGGGAGCGACCCGGGCGAGAGATCCGAAAACCTCGAGGTGCTTTCGGGCGCCGGAATCGCTGAGCAAATAGTCGCATGGACCACGCCAGCGATGGACTCGAGTCGCTTCGGAAACCGAGCAACAATTTATTATATAGCGAAAAACAAAAAAAAATAAAAATAATATCATTTTTTAAGTATACGATATAAATCAAATAACAAAAAAACGGTCCGAAGTTCCGATGCTACTGATGAACCAAAAAAAAAAAAATCGTATGAAATTTAATTTACAGAACTGGGAGTTTTTATGCAAAAACTGGTAAACCCAATTTCATGTACAATTGTGAACAAAATGAAAAATGAATATTCAGAGTACTAAAAACGTTGGAAATACTTTATTTTTAATAATTTACTTTATTCTTACTATAAAAGTGGTTGATTTTTAACAATTTACATTAACTTTACTATAAAAGTGATTGAATTTTAATAACTTACTTTAATATCAACGAAAAAGTATATTAATTTTTCATAACAATTGTGTATTAAATTTACTGCACCTGTTGCCTAAAAACCTCCAGTTCGATACATTAAATTTACCACTTGTCGATCGCCCTTCGCTCTCACCCCCTCTCCGATGACTGGGTAATTGCGCCGAGGCTTTTGGCTAATTGTTGGCACGGCAAACACATCGCTACACCTCTCGGCGACTGCGTTTTTGTTCCGTTTTGAAGCGGCGCACACCTTCCCGTCCAAAAAAAAAAAAAAAAAAAAACGTTTCTCACCGAGAGCGGTCCAATCGTCTCGGCATCTGTAAC
>JAPYZD010003471.1:0-13008 GCA_030522725.1 Ichneumoninae sp. B BG-2022a
TTAATGTCGTACAAAACAAATGCTGATAACATTTCAGCGGCCATATTGGATTTTAGGACGATTACCAATATTCGATTTTCTTCGTTTCTTGTACGTTTTGAAGCGATATTCGAGTGCACGCCGAAGCGTTATTGCTGATATTATGTTCCTGTAGGATTTAAAGCATATGCGTAGCATATTAACTGTGCTAAGTCAAAACTAAGAAATCGCTTATTTCGGTCGGTAAAACAGGACCGTCCAGCATCCCCTTAACACAGCTACGAACATTTTTCATTCCATTTCTCAAACACCATATTTTAAAGTACTCATTGCGAATAGTGTTCACTTCGCATAAGTTTCAGAGAAATGAAAGGGATTTGCAAACACTTCTAGATGGTATACAAATCTGAAAAAATGAAATATATTAAAGGTGCAAAAGATGAATTTTGCATAATAATAATTCCAAAATGTTACTAATAAATTGATGAAAAAGAAAATTGTTCAACAAATTTCCCGGAAATCTAACTTTTAAAAAAATTAAAGTGCTTCGTTCACTTTTCTGAATATGTGTGAATTCTTTCAGATTTTTAAATTCGCTTTGAATTTTTTTTGATAGGTAAACGTGTAGAAAGTCACAAAATTCAAAGTTAATTTAAAAATCTGAAAAAATTCATACGTATTCAGAAAAGTGAATGAATGATTTTCATTATAAGAAACGTTATGTTTCCGGGAGATTTGAACAATTTTATTTTTTATCAATTTGTTAATAACATTTTGGAATTATTATTATACAAAATGCACCTTTTCGGCATCTTTAATACGCTTGATTTTTTTTCAGATTTTTATACCATGGAGAAGTATTTACAATTCCCTCTCATTTCTCCGAAACTTATGCGAAGTGAACACTATTCACAAGGACTATCTTAACCAAATTCTTCAGTATACTGAAACAAAGTATAGCATACAAAATATCTTATTTTCCTAACTCAGATCCCCTTAATGAAATAAGAATTTCTGTAATAATCAAAACTTGATAAATTCGTAATTGCCTTATTTTACCTCTGTTATACAGGAGGCTGCCGTGTATGCATTTATTCCACATAGACTGCGTCGACCAGTGGCTGTGTACAAACAAGCGGTGTCCCATCTGCCGTGTGGACATCGAGACTTTCCTTCACAAGGAACTCACTGCGGCCACGTAGTTCAAGGCCCTGCCCGCCCAAACCTCGTTATCCTGAGTTATGCGATTTTTTCGCATAATCTTTTGTGCGATAACGATTGAAAATTTTCGCGGCGACGCGGAAATTTGACACTGCGACAACCGACACGGTCTCGTTAGCTCGTGAGACGCGGGTCCGTCGCCACATCGTTTTTATTTAACGATGCTCATTAAAGTTTTTTTTTATGTAGATATTGACTATTGTAAATAGGACACTGCGGACAGATGCGGACTCTGACTATGAGACAAATAGTTCTTGATTGGGAAACGACTGACTGCAATCCGTACGGTGTGTCGCAGGAGATTCGTCGGTGTTTTCGAGAATGATTGACGGTTAAATTTTTTATCATGCGGACGGCATTTTTTGACGAAATTTCTCTTTTTTTTCTTCTTTTTCTTCAATAACAAAACGTTCAGTATTGATTGTCCCGCGTTTCTGATCGATCAATCAACGACTTCGAAACTTCTTTTACGTAATGTATTAGGTTTTACGAATGGTGCTATGATTAAACGCACGAAATATTCTCGATAAATCGGCGGAGCTTACGGAAAAAAAATAATATTAATAATGGCAATGTATGAAAATTGCTGATCTCGTGGAGGACTGTAAACATGAATAGATATTTTTTTTAGACACAATTTTCAAACGTCAATATATCGTCGAGAAATTCATATATCGTCGAATTTCAGCCATATTTTGGAAAGTGAAACAATTTATAAACTCGGCAAATTACGTGACAATTTTTTTTTTCGTTTTTCATCACATGTACAAATATCCGTGCCGAATAATTTCTCGTGTAAGCTACATCGCATTTGTTCGAAGAATCTTCAGTCCTAAAACGTGCGATGGTTCGATGTGACGGACATACGTGTGAATAATCAATTTTTGTCGATGATAATAGTTTGCGAAAATCCTTTATAAGTTCGGAACATAATGCGGCGAATTTATTTAATTTCGTCCACGAACAGTTTAAAAATTAGATTTTTGCTTGGGCTGGAAGAGAGAAAACAAAAAACAACTAGCTAAATCACCGATTCGCTGATATTCAACGTGTAACGATGATCCTACTATCCATAAGTGTACATTGATTTTAGGTGAAGAAAAAAAAACAAAACAAACAAAAAAAACAAACGAATATATAATTGATTGGGGAATACGATATTCCCGGACTTAATAACAATCCGCGTAAGAAATGTATAGAGGAGTTTATCGAGCGTAATATATCGACGCCAGTTACCTAATATTCTATTCAAGCCACCGATAAATAATCTAAAATAGATCTTTGAATTAATCAAGGACATAAGAAAAATTGGGCAGTGAATAGGTGAATTCGCGGTGGTAATCCCCGATTGCCTATCAATCGCTACTTTAATATTAAGCAAAACTTAAAGTCAACAAGTTATACACTATTGAAAAGCCTGCGCCTCAGGTGTTCAATTAACTTTAGTTAAATCGCTAACTTATGCCGTACAGAGAGAAAGAGACACAGAGATACAGAAAAACTGTGTCCCTTGTCACGAATCGTTTTTACTGCCAAACGCTGAAGCCAAACTAAACAAAAGCGGTACAATGGTTTATGGGTGCAGTTTTTATCTGTTTGTAGCATTTCTAATATCGAAACGACTTGTACCGGTATACATTTTTAGCGGTAAAAAAAGGAAGGAAACTTGGAACTACACCAATATTATTTAATATCCTATTTTGCCATAATCGAACGCTGTCGCGCGTCGATTTCACCGAACGTGAACGGCGTCGTCACAATCTAGGACTTCTGTATCATTTTATATAAATATAGACGCGAAAGTCCTTTCAATTTTTAACGGGAATGAAAAAAAAAATGCATAAAATTTGGTGACCTCGTTGTTCACGTTCAGGCAATAAGGAAAATATTGTAAAATCGACACATATGCATATGCGCCGAAGCGACGAAGATACGCGAACAGCGTATCGTCCGCTTATCCGAAGCATTGAAAATCTGCCTACGTCGAAAAAAAAAAATCGGTTATAAAATTATCTTCGTTTCGCCTAATCGTCCCACGTGTCGAAAACTCGAGCACTCGCCGTACCTCGTTTGTACGGATTATCAACTAATTTGGAATAAAAAAAAACATAATTTTATATACTCTCGTAAATTATAAACTTTATACTGTAAATACGATGCTACGAATGTAATGTGAAGTTACTTGTACTGGTTTATTGTTAAAGTGGAGTATCGAAGTAAACGTTATTCAAAATACGATTGTCGTCTTATGTAGCTGAACGAATTTGTGATTCCGGCTGTTGTTACCAAACCGCGGTATATTGTTAGTATTCGCGATGCGTCCGCGATCATTACAAATCTTTTAATGATTGACGACACGATACATTGTGTTATGCCACGTAGGAAAATCACCGCGTACAGTGATTCAGTCATGAGTAATACTTAATTGAGATCATGTAACACAGTCGCAATTCGTATATTTAAAAACCATAACGTAAATTTGTACGTATACGATCGCTACCGCGCACTCGGCGATACACAACATTAAACGCAACGTCAATGAAAGTAATGCGAAACACTCGCTCATCCCGCACTCAGTCGGTAATAAAAACTGTAATAATTATTCTTTTTTTAGTCGTCCGAAACTTTATTGTCTAACGGAAATAGAATTCCACTGCATCTATACATTCTACAATGGACTCCTATTTTTTTTAATGCTACAGGTTCGGGCCATTTGAAAAAATAGCATTACAGTTTTTATTATCGACCGCGACGTTTCACATGCCCTTAAGGGAAAACATCGGTTTGGAACTGTGAAACAGACTCTGTTTGCTTGGAGTGTTTTCGATTAAAGTAGTTATCAATAAAAAAAATGCAATTAGGCTCGTGATGCTACAGCGATCCTTCGATGAAAGGAATCTGCGGCTTTTTATGTATGTTCGTGTACTTATTTTGCAAAATAGGTATTCAGCCAATCGCTCGATTTTTTTTTGCTCGAAACCAAAAAAAATTGCTTGCCCGTCGGAATAATTTTTTGAATTCGCATCATTTTTTAAAAATTATTTCCTACTATAAATTTAAAGAATCTTTGAATACTTTGTTTATATTCTATTTTTCATACGTTTCGGTCCTTGTATAGTAATGAAAACTTATGTTTATTGCGTCCTTAGTCGATGACAACTAATTGTCAAGGTCGAACCGCATTTTTTTTTTTTAACAAGTCGTGCTCGAAAAACGTAATGTCGGTAATATTAACACGTACCAAGTGACTATATTAGGTGCTAAGTCAATTTAGTGTTCTAATCAGCCAGTCATTGATTTCCATAATTTAGCATCGTTTTTATATTTTTCTCTAGGCAAAGACAATTTTCGTTGTCAAAATAGCATTAATTACAAGTATCGTTACCGACTACATTATTTCACACAACCGAAATAAGAAACCGAAGAGAAACAACCTCAGTCGATTACGGAAAAGCTACTCCATTTTTTAAGGGTCTTAAACATTTTAGGCTAAACGCGATTGATCAGCCTTTTCATTTGCCAGTCGAAAAACTAAGAATTTGGTTTCTCGTGAAAAATTTAGCACCTTTGAAAAAAAATTTATTACAATTTTCGATACCCATATAGCACGGAATATATGGAAGTAATATTTTGAAATATTCTCCCGAAATATTGCAACGAAACATTCCTAAAATATTTCAAAAATATACTTAATCTTTCATACTTTCATCCATCTTTCATACTGAATTATGTTCAGAAGGAACAAAAATTTTAAAAAATGCCATGGTTCGGTGATATATTTTAATACAGTTCGACTATTTAATGTGTCATAATACTACATGTTATTGGCATTCTAGAAGGTGCTCACAGAAATCCCATAGATGAAATGCTGGAGCCAATACACATGTTTAAGATAATGAACAATATCTATGGCACTAAAATATTGATAATTTCTTGAATATTTCAGAAAGATATAAATATTTTACCAAAATTAAAAAATATTTTCAAAATGTTTTAAAAATATTTCAGAAATATTTTGTAATATTGCTAAAAGTAGTAGTAAACAGATTTATTGCCAAAGTTAATATTTACAGATATCTTCTGATACTAAAATTTTATACGTAATGCTAACTTTACACCTTGGCAGACGGTCATCGACCTGCGTCCTTCAGCCCTATTGCTAAAATATTTTCAATATTTCATAAAATATTCTCGAAACATTTCGGAAATATTTTCGAAACATTTCAGGAATATTTTTGAAACATTTCAGCAATATTTTTGAAACATTTCAGCAATATTTTCGAGACATGTCAGCAATATTTTCGAAACATTTCAGCAATATTTTCGAAACATTTCAGCAATATTTTCGAAACATTTCAACAATATTTTCGAAACATTTCAGCAATATTTTCGAAACATTTCAGCAATATTTTCGAAACATTTCAGCAATATTTTCGAAACATTTCGACAATATTTTCGAAACATTTCAACAATATTTTCGAAACATTTCCGTGCCATATAGGTACCGAGAGGGCCTGGGTTGAGTGGGTAAGGAGGCGTTATACCTTAACCATAGTAAACTCCAAAACCCAACACACTTGACGAAAACAATGATGACAATTTTTGATTATCAACCGGACGCGGTGGTGGTCGTTTAGCATGTTCTTACATGCGCAACATCGCACGCGTCCTCGCACGATCTATACTTAACCGTATCGTGCGAGATCTCATTAAATCCTCACGCGATTTGACGATATTACCAGAATGCATAATAAATTGTACGTTCGCGGAAAATTCACAGTAATCACGTCATCGAGTAACGAGCAACAAAAGGGTTTGTCACACAACCGGAACTTGGTATTGCCCATCATCATCATCAGCATCATCATCACCATTAATTCCCCCAGAGCATGAAACGAACAGTCTCGTCTAGAATTTCTCAGTAACAATGACTTATCATTGATTACCAACTTTTTCCCAATAATCAAAAAATCGTTACAATAATTTTCGCTGGCATTCAAAACAAATCCGGCTCGAGTTCTTTGTAACGATAAATTATGATTATTTGTCAATTTTTTTCTTCAATAAAAAAAATCGTGAAGAATCCGACGAGGTACTTCGCGTTAAGTACCTCGTCGGATTCTTCCTCGCATCGAGAATAAATTATCATGTTTCATGTAAAGGCCACCTCTCTGTTGTGCTTCGCACGTTGCGTGCGTCTGTGGATAGATCGCCGCAATCATTCCGCTTAGTCAACGACGAAGTTTGACGTGCGAATCGACGTCGATCGAGGGTAAACCGGAATGTTCAGTAATCCGAAAAATTGACTGTCGTTTGTGGCGCGACAGCGGGAACCGGTACAGTCGTTATATTCGTATGTCTCGTCCGGGCCCATCCGTGCGCGTGGAAGACCGTGTTATTGCCCGGTTTCACGTTTTATCTCGACTTCCGATTACGTAGACTCGAACTACGCACTTTGCGTAGCGTCGACACGGGTCGGAGCCGAGCCTGGCACATTTAGTGATTTTCCACGGAAATCCACGCTCTATCGATTTTATTTTGTTTACGGTGGAAGGAGGATATTTTGAAGAACATTTCAGAATTTTTTCATTCATTTTTATTGTTATTAGGGCAAAAGTGGAGAATATGACACGGTCCATATATCATTGATTTAAGTGTTAATCGAGGTGGTTTATATTCACCACTTTTACCCTATTTATGTTTTTTTTAATCAGTTTGCGTCAATTTTTTTTTGCATGTTCGTTTGCGCTGACCCCGATTTCGACTTGTGATTTTATGTGAAACAACATTTTTTAAATTGTTTCTTAACAAATTATATATAATTTGTTAAGAACCGCGGTTCTTGCAGAGGGGAAAGAAATTTGCAAAGTGGCGGCCATTTGGAAAAAAATTGTCGATTTTTACACATTTTTTTTTACACTGAATCATTAAAAAAAAACATTCATAAATCGATAAAAACATTCATAAAAATCCATCAAGCCGTTTTTGAAATATAAGGGTCACCGATTTTGAAAATCACGTTTTGAGAAAAACGCACGTTCAAAGTTCGGTCGCGCTGTCACTTTCCACATAACAGTTTCTCATTTTCGTAATTCGTTGAATTTGGACATAAAAATTTAACCGAATATTCTTAACTCTATAAAGTATTAGAAAAAAAAAATTGCAATTTTACTGTGCCGTAAACCCTTAAGAGGATGAGAAATACCACGGTCGGTAATTAAAACTGTAATTATTTTTTTTTAATAATAATGACCATTTACTCTTAAGAACAAAGTCTCACATGAATTTGACTCGGTACTTGTTTCATGTAAGAATTGGGTTTGAACCTGATATGGTCGGCATTCGTGAAAAAATAATTAACTACAGTTCTCTTTACCGACTGGGCCCCGGTGAGGTGGGATGGAAAGGGTCTCACACCGCTTTTAAGAGCATGATTAATACCACACGGTCGAATAAAATCGAATAAAATCTGTAATTAATTTTTTTTAACTATGATGAACATTTACGCTTAAGAACAAATTCTCACATGAATTTGAATCGATACCTGCTTCATGTAGGATTGTGCTTCTAACCGGATGTTGTCGGCATTTGTAAACAAATAATTAACTACAGTTTTCGTTACCGACAGGCGGGACGGAAGGGGTTTCATCACATCGGTTTTAAGAGCATGTGAAATACCGCAGTCGGTAATCAAAACTGTAATTTTTTTTACGCTGACCATTTACGATAATGAAAAAATGTTCACATGAATTTAAACCGATTCCCCCTTCATGCAAACATTTGCTTTCAACCGGAAATGGTGACATTCCTGAAAAAAAAATAATTACAGGTTTTGTTTCCGACTAAACTCCGGTCAGGCGGGACGGAAGGGGTTTCGCATCGCTTTTGAGAGCATGTAAATTACCGCAGTCGGTATAAAAAACTGTAATTGATTTTTTTTATCATGCTGACCATTTACGTTTAAGAAAAAATTCTCACATGAATTTGAATCGATTCCCCCTTCATGTAAACATTCGCTTTCAACCGGAAATGGTGGCATTCCTGAAAAAATATACATATATTTGCAGGTTTCGTTACCGACTAATTCCCGGTCAGGCAGGACGGAAGGGGTTTCGCATCGCTTTTAAGAGCGTGTGAAATACTGCAGTCGGCAGTAAAAACTGTAATTGATTTTTTTTTCATGCTGACCATTTACGATTAAGAAAAAAATCTCACATGCATGTGAATTGATTCCCGCTTCATGTAAACATTCACTTTCAACCGGAAATAGTCGGCATTGGTGAAAAAAAATTAATAACATTTATTTTGACCAACAGGGCCAAAGTTGGGACGTAAAGGATTTTCACCTCGTCTTGAGAGGTAATTCACGCATGTACAACAGAAATTGAATTTATATCGATCAATTCAGAGGAAAAGTTTGGCTCATTGAGGATCGCTTTACATACGCAAATGAATAATTATAACGATCCATCTGGGGTATCGCGAGTGTTTACGTATTAAATCGATTGCTTAATCGTAAGTTTGTCACGGGACAAATATTACGTATCGATATCAAGTATCTAGCTCCTTTCACTTACGCCTCGATTGACTTACGGATTCACCACATCCTGTTGATCGGATATTCGGAACGGAATTTTTGGATTTTTTTTTTTGCTTCTTCATGTTACTCACCTGGAACCATCATTAGCGTGCTTCGACTCTCTTCACAAGTATCGCTCGGTGTTACTTTGATAATTTAAAAAATAAATATGTCGAAGGATTTATTTCGCTGAATAGTATGACGCACAGATTTCAGCATTCCTCAAACAAAACATTATCCGTAACTTTAATTTCTGTGCAAGCAATTGTATTTCATTCAGATAAAATGGGTTATTTTTTTTCCATTGCGTTATCGTTACGCAGGGATTCATTTTTTCATCTTTGTATATCATAGTTGGGCATCATTCAAATAACGAGCTGTAAATTTAAATCGTTCACCTCAAGGACTCATTCAGGTTTGATCAGCCTCGTAAGAATGTATATTCACCAAACATTATTTGGAAGTCACTGCACATATGACCACGTTAGCCTTCAGCCAAGGCATCCGTGGCTCGGTGTGGGACAAATTTTGCGACTAAGTCAAACTTCGAAGTTTGTTAAAAATGTTCGATTGTATGAAAAATACGAATGATTTTTTTTTTCTTTGTAATTATCGTGCCGTGACGGTGCTGTTTCTTCTGGCGCTGTTGCCTCGATGACTGAAAAAATGCATTCCGAGCATCCGTAGTTCTGTTGTAAATGAAATGAATGCGATGCCCTTGAATCACGTAAAAAAGCGTTTTCATCACTCGGTGCGGAAATGGCCACTTTTCCGCCCGCTTGGAGTGCGTAAAATCGCCATCTTCGCACCTTGTGATGAAACATTTTATACGTCCCTCGTGCGAAATACTTTTTCTTACTCGTGGAGTAATGTACTATTTTTCCCGACCGCGCTAAAAAAACCACATCCCTTGCGTGCAATACGGGCGGACAATAGCCTATTATTGACCTATGATCATTATCAACCTGTGCGCATGCGCGGTACAATTTCATTACTTCCTAGGGAGTAATAGGGTTCATTACTTCCTAGGGAGTAATAGGGTTCATTACGTCCTAGGGAGTAATAGGGTTCATTACTTCCTAGGGAGTAATAGGGTTCATTACTCCCGGTGGAGTATTGGTCATTGACGAATATGATGATTTTGAGATGCAAGAAATGTGGTTATTTGAACGAAGTCGGTAAAAAAATATCGTATGCGACAAGGGAGGAAGTGCATTTTCACCTCGTGTGAATTTCTGCCCTCGTTTCACTCGGGCACCAAACTTCAAATACGCACTTTCCTCCCTTGTGGCATAATATACCAATTTCGTGGTGAAGTAGGGGTTGCAAATAAAGGGTTGAAAATAATGTACATTAATGTATATGTTATTTTATTGGCAACTTTGGGAGACAAAGTTATTCGGATGCCACAACACCGTAATTATCTCAGATTAATCTCACAGTACCGTGATATTTTATTTTGGGTGAGTGTCAAGGATGCTCAAGTGCGCCTCGGTACGAAATTTGTGAAAGGGGTTAATCATTAATTAACCGGTGAACCCTAAACGGTAATTTTGGAACGTTGTGAAGCCCGAAACATCAAACAAATAGTACATTTCGATGCGAGTGCGAAATAGTATATTATGCTACAAGGGAGGAAAGTACGTCTTCTTACCGAGTGTGAAGTTTGAAAGTCAGAAAGTCAGACGAGGCGAAAAGGCACTTCCTCCCGAGTGGCATACTCTATTTTTCCCCGACTGTGCTAAAAAGTGGCCATATTTCTATTCCTGGAACGGGGATGGTAATTGGCCGAGTCTTGACGAGCTGGAGGAAAAGTTCACTTTTCCTTCCGCTGGTCAAGAATCGGCCACTTTCCATCCCCGTTCCCGGCATTACATAGGGCCTTTTTAGCGTAGTGTAGAAACCGTCGTCGGATTTAGTCTGTTTCCTGCAACTTGAAATTTCCGATGCGAAACGTTAGAAGATAAAGTACTTTCCAAATGGCTTTGACTCTTATAATTTTCGACCGGGTATTTCAAGCCCAACCAGTTTTAAGAGGAAACAAAATGATCCGTCATACAGTTTTGACGACAATACCACCGTGCTGCAAGCTCGTTCGAGTTCACTCGGACGGTGGTTTCAATGGTAGTTTTGACGACTAATACCACTGTGTTGCAATCTCGCCAGAGTTTATTCGGACGGTGGTATGAATGGTGGTTATTTTTAAATTCACCAGATCATAAACTTCCCTCGGAACTTTTGGGACTGCTGTGCCCGTGGTTTTCACAATGGTTTGGTTGGTTACATTTCTACAATAATCCACTGTGGTTTTTTCAGTGGTTTGTTCGGTGGCTGAGTCCGTTATGGATCATGCGATACGATTGCGGTTTAGCGAGCATCACATGCCTATGTATTCCTAGTCCAGCAACTCTACGACAACTTGGTGACATGGTTACGCTGTATAAAATTGTCAATGGATTACTGGACAGCCAGGAATTGTCACGTTAAATCCGATTTCGGCATCCTTCTGGAATAGTCTTGAGACGGTTCAATTTGTTTACTGTGCCGGTGGCTAGGAGTGTGTTCGGAGCAAGCTCAGCTATACATAGACTCATGAACTTCGCCAATACCCTTGGGGCGATAGTTAACTTCGAACTATCGGTCAGTGAGTTCAAAGCAGCTGTCGGGCAGCAAATTCTCATCTTTGAACGATTGTATTTCAAAATAATCGGGCAACCAAAGGCAAATAACCGGTATGGTGATTATTAATGTTAACTAATGAAATATATTTTGTCTATTTTATTTTATATTAAGATGCGAACTGGTGATATTATTCAAATTGTAGAGATATTTTCATAATTTGTCAATTTACTGGTGTATTTTCAATATTGTATGTGGTAAAAGGGTTTATCCCGTAAATAAATAAATAAATAAATATGCGCACTGTGAAGTAAGTAGCACTCTCCGCACTCGTACCACAGGAAGCACTCGCCTTCGGCTCGTACTCGTGTTACTGGCGCGGCTCGTGCGACTCACTTCACAGCCTGCGTATAAAGTTCGCCTTACCGCACTCGTATCGCAAAGTCCTGGCTCCGTCACGTAACTTTCATATCGCCTTCAGGTGATGTGAAACTCCCACCAGGGTAAAACAGTTAGGAATTTTTCAGGTTGGAATCGTCTCATACGGTTTACTATTTTTTTCTCGATGACTAACTTTTTTTTCGATTACAGAAAAAAAATCGACAACGAAAGAATGCGTTTGTGTATTCTACGCCTATTCTGAAAGTTTCATTGCATTTTAGGAATGCACTTTCGAGAAAAATGGTAAACCGTGTGCGACGATTCCAACCTGAAAAATCCCTAACTCGTTTACCCTCGGGGAAGATTTACTTCACCTTAAGGTGGTGTGGTATAATCCCGCGTCCACCCCCTCCGCGCCTAGTTGATAACCAAAAGAGCTATGTCACTTCGCGCTCATTTCGCATAAGTTCGAGAACAATAAGAGAAAATTTCAAGTACTTCTCGATGATATAAAAATCTGAAAAAATGCATACATGTCAAAGGTACCGAAAATATTAATTTTGCATAATAATAATTCCGAAATGTTATTAACAAATTAATCAAAAAATTAATCAAAAAAACAAATTACCCGGCAGAGCAACTTTTCTTTTTATCAAAATGATTCGTTCATTTTACTGAATACGTATGAATTTTTGCAGATTTTTCAATTAGTTTTGATTTTTGTGTATTTTCACACGTTTTTCCATATAAAAAAAAATTGTCATGTGGCTTTCTCATAAAAGCTGCAAATTGAAGCAAATTGAAGCAAAGTTTCTTCTATGAGAAAGCATTTTCTGTATTGTTCCTCATAGAGGAAGCTTCGCTTCAATTTGCATCAATTTACAGCTTTTATGAGAAAGCCAAATGACAATTTCAATATGCAACTTATATGAGGAAGCCATATGAAAATTTCAATTTTCAACTTTTATGAGGAAGCTATATGAAAATTTCAATTTTCAAGTTTTATGAGGAAGCCATATGAAAATTTCAATTATCAAGTTTTATGAGGAAGCGATATGAAAAATTTACTTTTCAACTTGTTTCAACGTCAACGTCGTGTTTGCCTTTTATGTAAAACGTCTGGACAATTCAGGTTCAGCGCGAAAAAATACACCAATGTCTTCACTTTGTTAGATCCGTGCACCTACTTCAATTAACGAAAATATAGGGTTTTGGAAAAAGATTTTTTT
>JAPYZD010003472.1:0-17321 GCA_030522725.1 Ichneumoninae sp. B BG-2022a
AATAAACGAATCATTTTCATAAAAAAAAAAGTTTTGTTGCCGGGTAATTTGTTAACGAATTAATTTTTTGATGAATTTGTTAATAACATTTTGCAATTACTATTATGCAAAATTAATCTTCTCAGTACCTTTAGTATACTTGATTTTTTTCAGGTTTTTACACCATCAAGAAGTACTTGCAATTTTCTCTTATTGTTGTCGAATTTATGCGAAGTCAGCGCGCAGTGAGACTCCCTCCTTAACACACTATTTTTCACGGTTTTCCATGGTGAATTATCGATCGAAAGAATTTGAATGGTAAGATTTTTCATGCACTTTCGGAAAGTTAAATTATTTTTTTATTTATGGAGAGAACTTTTTTTACGATCTTTATCCGGACGGTGAAAAAAAGTGCAAGACTCTAATCTATTCTTGTTCGAAAGACTCGCTCTAGGAACTTCGAAGTAATTTCCTAACGCAATTTACGGCGTTCGGAGCTTCCGGGGATTTTTTTATTTTTTGGAGCACAAGTTTTCAACGTTGAAGTTTGCACGACGAGAGCATCAATAAAATGAATTAACGCGTTGGTATGCGATCGCGAAGGCTTCGGATGAAAATTCATCGGGCCATCCTTCGAGTCACTACTATGGTTCGACGTCGAAGTTATCTGACTTTCAAAGCGTCTCGGCAGCGGATAAAATCATCTCCGCGCGCTGTTGGAGCAGTCGCGTCACGTTTTCCCAGCGCGTCTCGTTATCGAGGCAAAAACTATAGGGACTGCCGTGGACGATATCGATTTCACCGTAGGGGTGCACCGATTCAATCACCCTCCGAGTCCATCGTTCTTTCTTCCTATCCTACCTCACATCTTCCCAGCGTATCTCGACGATAACTCACCTTATTATGAAAGCTGCCGCGACGTTTCGCACCTTGGGATATTTGGACAGCGCGATTATCGTCAAAAGATTACCCACCAGTCCTGTTATCATTATCATGATCGCTGCAACGGCGGCGAATGTCCTCAGAGGCTTCGGAAATCTGCGTTAAAAAAAAACATGTTTAAAGAAAGATACATTACAAAGCAATGAAGTCATCACCATAATGTGCGATACGATTGTAACAATATTAACTGCATGTGCGATATTTGGAAATCTGAGTTTTTTAAATTAAATTTGTCTAAAGAAAATCATGTTATAATAAATACTGAAATCTGCGTTTTTTTAATAATTTGAGAATGGAACGGCAGAGGCTTTGAAAATCTGTGTTTTTTAAATTAACATTTTTTTAAGGAAAATTAATTACAATGTAATAAAGTCATTACGATAATGTGCGGTACGATAGTAACAATATTAACTGCGTCTGTGATATTTGGAAGTCGGTGTTTTTTTAATGATTTAAGAATGGAAGAGACTTTGAAAATCTGTATTTTTTAATTAATTTTTTTAAAGAAAAATCAATTACACCGTAATAAAGTCATTGCTATAATATGCGATACGATAGTAACAATATTAACTGCGTCTGCAACTTTTGCAAGGCAAAAAGTTAGTCTCAAAAATTAATATCTTTTGCAAATTTATTTCCAACCGAACTCCTGTAGGCGGAACACGATGTCCATGATTGAGACGACCAGTTAAGTTTCTGGTCCGCGTCGCATATGGGGCAGCGTCTTGAAGTTAATTCTCGTTCGAAACTGCCGGGAGAACTTGCGAACGGTAATAAAGACGAGTGGGATAAAGGCCTCTTAGGAGGTCTTAGATAAGATCTGCGTGCCGCTGCGAGACCGAACTAAGGCGCGGTCCTTGATACCAAACTTTGTTCGTTTCCGGTGCGAGGCATGTGTTTCCGGATGGTACTTTGTATCGTATAACACTTGCGAACCCAACACCGGCGCACAGTTATTATCAAATGGATACACGTAATAGCAGGCATGAAAATTCTCTCTTCCCAGACCGCGTTAATAATCGTTAATCTATTATAATTTCATAACAATGAAATTTACAATATATTCATCAACCCGTTAAGGCAGTATTTGCACATTAAACACTTGCGAACCCAACACCGGCGCAAAGTTATTATCAAATGGATACACGTAATAACAGACATGAAAATTCTCTCTTCCCAGTCCGCGTTAATAATCTTTAATCTATTATAATTTCATAACAATTAAAGTTTTCAATATATTCATCAACCCGTTAAGGCAGTACTTGCACATTACCTAGTCAAATGAGAGTTGTAGTATGAACATTTACAAACATCACTATTTACGTCTCCAAAAAATAGTAATACGATAATAGTACATTACGATACTAGTGCAATAAAACTTTTACTGACGAGTGTGAGTTTGCAGGCCCAGCCGAAGACGAGAGTTGCAATCATACGAGTTAAGAAAAAGTTTTTCGCACGAGTATCGTAAAAATGTTTATATCACAAGCTGTGAAAATGGGCTTGAAAACTGCAATTTTCACACCGAGTGACGTAATGTATTATTTAACGTGTGTACGACACTATCTGATTCTTCGGATTCTTCGGAAACTGTTAAATATTAAGACAACAAAATTTGCATTGTATCTTACAATCGAGTTCGTGTTCGTACTACCTTAAGGAGGGAGTCTCGCTGCGCGCTGACTTCGCATAAGTTCGACAACAATAAGACAAAATTGCAAGCACTTCTTGATGGTGTAAAAATCCGAAAAAAATTATGTATACTAAAGGTACTGAGAAGATTAATTTTGCATAATAATAATTGCAAAATGTTATTAACAAATTCATCAAAAAATGAATTGGTTAACAACAAATTACTTTTTTTTTATATGAAAATGATTCGTTAATTTTTCTGAACACGTATGAATTTTTTCAGATTTTTAAGTAATCGTTGATTTATTTTTTTTATTGAACAAAAATCTACGATTACTTAAACATCTGGAAAAATTTATACGTATTCAGAAAAATAAACGAATCATTTTCATGAAAATAAAAGTTTTGTTACCGGGAAATTTGTTAACCAATTAATTTTTTGATGAATTTGTTAGTAACATTTTGCAATTATTATTATGCAAAATTAATCTTCTCAGTACCTTTAGTACACATGATTTTTTTCAGATTTTTATACCATCAAGAAGTACTCGCAATTTTCTCTTATTGTTGTCGAACTTATGCGAAGTCAGCGCGCAGCGAAACTCTCTCCTTAACGTCGCATGTGCCGTATATTGACGCATTGGTAAAACAGCATTTAAAAAAAAATTTCTCCTCCAATTGCAATAAAAAAAATACTGAAAAAAAGCCAACTCACCTCGAGATTTCCCCGTGTGTGACTTCACTGTAGTTCGCAGAGTCCATGACGTGTGGCAACCACGTGGCAACGTTCTCGATGGCCAGGGATGATTCCGTCCGAGTCATCTGTGTCAATTGCAATTCATCGTGTCAGTCATGATTTCACGCATTCGCTCGGTTATTTTATAAATCTACTTCCTTCCTCGAGGTCTCCTTGGCCACCTCGTCGCGCCTCGTATTCGCCGGAGCGTTATTGCGCGAATGAAACTCCGATAAGTAAGAAATACGCCTCGGTAACTACCGAGCATTATGGCGAAACAAACTTCCGCCACGAATTGGAGCGCGTTTCCAACGAGCTCGCCCGTGCGGTAAAAATACGATGCAGGATGTGACTGTGGTCGTGAGATAAATACCTCAATGAAAAATCTTCCGCGCGTAAGGAAAATGCTTCCGAGAATCATCATCAATGCAGCTTATCTTTTTATAAAGCGATATCTTTGCCTTTTCAAAGCATCGCATTGATTTTTTTTATTAAATAAAATAAATGAATACATTATTAAAAAAATTAATTTAAGAAGCAAAGAGGGAAGGTGTCTATTCTGAACGACCCTGTAGCCCGGCAGAAGAATAGCTACACATAATCCGAATCTTCCGCGCGTATGGAAAACGCTCCCGAGAATCCGCACGAGTTTCAAAGCAACTTATCTTTTTAAAAAACGATTATTTCGCTTTTTCAAAGCATTGCGGAGAATTTTTTTAAAATAAATTAAATAAATGAATACAATAATAAAAAAAAGTGTAAGAAGCAATGACCGAAGATGTTTCTTTTGAATGATTTTGTAGCTCGGCAGAAAGATAACTAAACATAATCCGAATCTTCCGAAGAATCTTCCGCGCTTAAGGAAAACGCTCCCGAGAATCCGCACGAGTTCCAAGGCAACTTATTTTTTTCAAAAGTAATTTCTTTGCTTTTTCAAAGCATATCGGTGAAAAAAAAATCTAAATATATAAATAAATAAATAAATAAATAAATAAATAAATAAATAAATAAATAAATAAATAAATAAATAAATAAATAAATAAATAAATAAATAAATAAAATAAATAAATAAATAAATAAATAAATAAATAAATAAATAAATAAATAAATAAATAAATAAATCTATTCTGAACGAGTCTGTAGCCAGGCGCAAGGATAGATAAACGTAATTCACGGTCTGCTACTCGGTCATTCCGCCCGCAGTAAAGATTAGATTGTGTAGTATTTGTATAGAGCAAAGCGACTCCGGAATAACTGTCGTCCCGTACCGAATGAAAGAACCGTGTGTATAGTAACTGAGACACCTATAACACCCGGCGAAATCGTGCTCGGCGTATGTCATCTCTTATCAAATTTCGACTCTTCCTCTCCAACCACTGCACACTTGGAATTTGATACGATCGAAATGTAGCTCGAGCGACAAAAAATTGCTACAGATAATACTCATCGGATGTTCCTTAATTCATCCGTTTCTGTCGTTAGCTTTTGAAACCGGAAGTGACGTCACAGGACAGTTTTTTTTATTTATTTTTCTCTGAATGTATCTCGAATGCGTTCAGCGACAAAAAAGGATGAATGAAGGAGCACGCGGCACGTCTTCCGCTCATTTTATCTGGCGCGAACTTCGTCACACGACTCTGACCACTCCGTCGTAACCAATTGGTTACGCAATTATGTCACGAATAAAAGGGCATCAATGTAAATATGCAGTTTCGACCTATTTTATAGTTTTTATTTTTATCTCTGGAATGTATCTCGAATGCATTCAGCGACGAAATCGGATGAACGAAGGAGCAAACGGCACATCTTTAGCTCGTTTTACCTGGTACGAATTTGACTCTACGACCCAACAGATTTTGTTACGAATAAAAAGACACAAATGAAAACATTGAATTTCAACTTCGCGTTAATGTCGTGATAATTTATTTGTTTCTATTTTTTTTTGTCTGGAATTTATGTCGAATGCATTCAGCGACAAAAACCGATGAACGAAGGAGCAAACGGCACATCTTTAGCTCACTTTACCTAGTACGAATTTGGTCCTACGACCCAACCGATTTTGTTACGAATAAAAAGACGTCAATGAAAATATTGAATTTCAACTTTGAATTAATGTCGTGATAGTTTATTTGTTTCTATTTTTTTTGTCTGAAATTTATGTCGAATGCATTCAGCGACAAAAACCGATGAACGAAGGAGCGAACGATACAGCTTTAGCTCGCTTTACCTGGTACGAATTTGATCCTACGACCCAACCGATTTTGTTACGAATACAAAGACGTCAATGAAAATATTGAATTTCAACTTTGAATTAATGTCGTGATAATTGATTTGTTTCTTTTTTTTTTGTCTGAAATTTATGTCGAATGCATTCAGCGACAAAAACCGATGAACGAAGGAGCAAACTGTACATCTTTAGCTCACTTTACCTGATTTCGATACGAATAAAAAGACACGAATGAAAATATTGAATTTCAACTTCGAGTTAATACCGTGATCATTTTTTTTGCTTTTTATTTTTTTTGTCTGGAATGTATGTATGTATGTATGTATGTATATCGAATGTATCCAGCGCCAAAAAACGAATGAGTGAAGGAGCAAACGGTACGTGTTTGGCTCATTTCACCTAGTCCGAGCATTGGTCACAAATAAAAAAAGGAATAAAACGGCATCAACTTTTACCTATTTTGAGTTACTATCGTGACACTTTTATTGTTATTAGTTTTTTTTCTGGACTGTATCTCGAATGCATTAAGCGACAAAAAAGGACGAATGGAGGAGCGCAAGCGACGTCTTGGACTCACTGTACCTGGTTCGAACTTGGTCCTACGACCCTGAGCAATCGCGCCACGATTAAAAAAGAGCATCACTGAAAATATCGAATTTCGACGATTATCGAGTTAATATCGTGACACTTTTATCGTCAATAAAACATTGATCGCCAACGCAGTCACGGCTTTCGTTATAACTGCATTCATGAGCGAATTTCACACGAGATAAATCATTTTCGGGATGACAATGGAGCTATAACTCTCGGTCTCCGGAGCTGCGAATACACCGTTCTGCCAACTTTCAGCGCTTTCCGTTCCACGACAATAGATCTGTCAGTGACTGAATGATCGCAGACAGAGCGGCTCGTCCCGTTTACCAATCTGTTTCCCCAAACTAATCTCCGACACACGGTGGTGCACAATTTACAGGATAATGCATGGGTTCGCGCAATTCCAAATTTCGAAGGGCACACGGTACGTGTAATTGAATCCCAGCAGGCTCTTCCGACTCGACCCTCCAGGTCGTGCCGGCGTGACGAACGACGGGATAGAGCAGTGCATCATGGAGGTTGGACGCGCGTATGGGGGTTGCATCGGGGCATCGTGCATGAGGGCGCATAAGTCAACATGGGGGTGCCCGATGTTTCGGTCCATTAGCGATGCATTATAGTTCACCCGATAAGATTGAAATCTCCTCAGCACACGGTCGCCCGAACATGATCGTGGGGGAATGTTGGAGAGCGTTTCTGTTATGAAGAATCCTAAATGATCCTGCCAACATAAGAACCACCCCACTGGAATACGCAATGGTGTGGAAGCTCGTCTTTTTTTTAGACCCATTACCGGATGTATGTCTGGATGAATTAATTACGGGCGGCCCCCTGACGAGCATGGGTTAAAAGCGATGCAGGGAAAACGAAATTTGAGTGTCAAATTTGTTGATAAAAATTTATCATTTAGTGTTTTTGTTCGAATTAAAATTGTCGAACTCTACTGTAATTTTAATATATTTTTGATTCATGTGTATTTTAGTTTACACTCATTGCTGGATGTATATCGGGATGAATTAATTACAGGCAGCCAGACCTTTGATCAGCATGAATTAAATGCGATCCGGACAAAAAAAATTGGAGTATCAAATTTATTGGCGAAAATGATTAATTCGCTATTTTTATACGAATAAAAATGATCGAACTGTACAATAACATCAATATATTTTTCTTTCAAGCACAATATTTTTTTAACATCCAATATTCTGTCCATAAACATAATCATCGTTAAATTTTGCCGCTCGGGCCGTTCGACCTTCCGTCCTTACTGCCCAGATAGAATTTTACGGGCAGAGCGGGCCATTTTTTTGGGGTCGTAATCCTAACTCACTGTTTTTAGTCGAATAAAAATGATCGAACTCTACAATAACATCAATAAATTTTTCTTTCAAACTCAATTTTTTTTTTGCCATCCAAAATTTTGTCCATAAACATATTCTTCGTTAAATTTTGCCGCTCGGGCCGTTCGACCCTTCCGTCCTTACTGCCCAGATAGAATTTTACGGACAGAGCGGGCCATTTTTTTTGGGGTTATACACTGAGAAAAAAGAACATAGTAAAAGCAACAGTACTGACTTTATACCATTAAAAATAGTTCCCAGGGGGAACGTATACATTTTATAGTTAAGACAGTGACAAAAAATCATGGTTGCAACAATAATTATAATTGAAACAATTGACTATACACTATCAAAAACTATCTATATGGACGTTCCCCCTGGGAACTATTGGTATGGTAGAAAATACTATCCATTTTCTCAGTGTAATCCTAGCTGCCCGACAAATTGAGACGGGATCCTCGATCGAAGTTTCGTGGAAGCGGTCGAGCTGCAGAGCTCCGGCGTACCGGCGAGCATACCGGTAGGATGTGGCCTCACATGACCGAGACGCGTTAATTGAATCGCCCGGAGCCCATCGCGCGCCGGATCGCGCCTGCATCCAGGGCGGCTGTCCGTTAGTTACGCTCCGTACGCGCAAGATACACGCATGATACATTACACTGCGTCGGGCCGGCGCGCCGCGTGACAGAAACGCTCGTTCGTCGCTTCTTTCTTTCGTTTCATTCCTTTTTTTTCCCCACTCTATCTGGTCTGCCCTATGAGGGTGCTGGATTTGGTAAACTAGGGTTAAACACCGGAGCATTAACCTCGATTGAGCTTAATTAAAGAAAATTAACCAACACCCGGTACCCTGCGCAGCCGCGCTTCGTTCCCCCTTTCGTGGCAGAAGAAAAAAAACGCATAAAAAAAAAGAACGGATAATAATAATAATAATAATAATACAGGGATAATGCACTATACGGCCGTCGACCAGTCACCCGACAGGCCGGGCTCGGTACAACAATAATACGTGGAGATGCGCCAGATATGAATTATATTGGAAACGTGGGAAGAGCCATTAACTTACGTGGGTCGACCGACTTTTGGGTCGTTGCGGAGATCAAATCTGCTCGCGGTAATTCAGTTCGGGAGATAAAGAAACTTGAAACTTGCAGCGGTCGATGACATGTTTCTTTATTACTTCAAATTTGTCAATTTGGGGTCATAAAATTTTTTTTTGTTTCACTTTATATAATTTGGTACTTCTGGTACACCCAGAAAAAATTTTATTTGACGGCCACAGTTTATCTGGTTCAAGTAAGATATTTATTTGATTTAAATAAACATTTATTTAAATTAAGTAAATAGTTACTTAAGTGCAATAAATATTTATTTAAATCAAATAAATATTTTACTTAATCTTAATAAACGGTGGCCGTCAAACCATTTTTTTTTCTGGGTTGTAGAAATGATTTTATTTTTATTTTTATTCTCGTAATGACAATGTAATTGTTTTTTCTAAGTTTAGTTTCATCGACGGTGGTATCGTGACCGCGGAGGATGACCGGAAGTGGATTTGAAAAAGACGGTAACGCTTAATTTTAATGATCTTACTTGGGGTATTTCGGATCAGTGTTAGGTGATATTTGCGAAATAATGGTACATTTTGCATAAAATTAACTTCGCGTCGATGTCGCGTAGAGACTAACAAACATTGGCACGTAAACCTACGAAGGCATAGCGTGAATTCCTAAGAACAATAACAAACATATTTTTACTAAAATCAGTTATATCGAAGCTTGTGTCACATCCAGAAAAATAATTTATTTTTCGGGCGCCTCGCAAACTAATATATATTTAATTAAAATAAATATGTATTTAAATTAAATGAATACTTATTTGATTTAAATAAATAATTATCTGCGGATCACCATTCAAAACAATAATTTTTCTCGGTGCACCGTGTACGAGGAGGATGATCGGAAGTGGATAAAAAAAAAGACGGCGACGCCGAATTTCACCGATCTTATTCAGGCTAATTCGCATTAATTTCTAAGCTTCGCATTAATTCCAAACTTTTGGTTGATATTTTCGAAATAATGGTACTCGTTGCATAGAATTAACTTACGGGCGCCCGCAAACGAATATATATTTAATTTAAATACATATTTATTTGAATTAAATAAATACTTATTTGATTTAAATAAATACGTATTTGATTTAAATAAATAATTATCTGCGGGTGATCGTTCAAAACAATTATGTTTCTCGCTGCACCGCCTACAAGGTGGATGCCGGAAGTGGATAAAAACAAGACGACAACGCCGAATTTCACCGATCTTATTCAGGCTAATTCGCATTAATTTCCAAACTTCGCATTAATTCCAAACTTTTGAGTGATATTTTCGAAATAATGATACTCGTTGCACAGAATTAACTTCGAACCGAAACTCGAATCTGTGCAGCGAATTTGCATAGGGATTAATAAATCTCGGCACGCACACCTACGGAGGAATAGAGTGAATTCCTAAGAACAAACGCCGTTCCGAGTAATTCCTTGCGGCAACGCGCATTGACGTCACCGAATGATTCCCGAGTTAATCACACCGTCGTCGCGACCGAACGTCCGAACGCTCCATTCGCGAGAGTGAGTCAACTTGACTCACGGTGAAAGTGCCGTAGTGTTGAGGTACACAACACAATTCACGATGCTCGAGAGTCTCCGGAACAGCTGGACGTGACGTCACGATCTTGGCACCGATGTGTTTTACATCGATTCTCGGCACGATCGGCGATCTATAGATCGCGCGAGTGCGCCGGGTAGGATATCGTTGCAGCAAATTACGTCAAACGAAAACAATGGTTTTATCGTTCCTCGGTATTCCTTAACGATACTCCGGATAGCATCGAAAACGGAATACCAGAAATAGGAAATTGAGGCATTAATTTCGTACCGACACGTACGAAAGTAAAAATAATGGCATTCATTCGTAAATCAACCGATCAATGTTTCCTGCGATGATAATTAAACGGACCATTTTTTGGCGATGGTTACGTTTGAAAAATAATTCCCCCAAAATCCAGCCTAGGGAACAATATTAATTGGTCTAATGGGAGTTTCGGTGATTTATTTTGTTTGTTTTTGCATCGAAAAAAAATACTTTTTCCAATGATTCGAACATACGTTAATATTGTTGAAACTAACCAAAAGCGGGTTCATTCGTAGATCAACCGATCAATGTCTCCAGCAATGATCATTAAGAGTGCTGGCTTGTTGCGAAGCATACGTTCGAAAAATAATCTTGTCAAATTCCAGGCCATGAAACAATATTAATTGCTGTAATAATGGGAATTCCGACGATTTATTTCAAGGACCCCGATTTCTTTTGTTCGCTTCTACATCGAAAAAAACTTTTTCCAAAGATTCGAAACTAGTTAATACCGTTGAAACAAAAAAGTCAATTAATATATTAATTGATCAATGTTTCCTGCAATGATAGTTTGCCGAGCCGTTCTATTACGAAGCATACGTAAAAAAAAACCCCCCAAAAACTCGCCCACGAAACAACATTAATTGCTATAACAATGGGAGTTCCAGTGATTTATTTCTTTGTCCCGATTTATTTTGTTTACTTTTGCACCGAAAAGAAAAAAAACGTTTTCCAAGGATCCGAACATACGTTAATACCGTTAAAGTATTTCAATAGGAGGAGGGGAGGGGGGAGGGGAAGCGAACGAATTACGGATTTGCTGTTAGTCACAGCAGCAGCAAAAGCTTTTATTCCGTAGAAAGACAGAAATCCACCGTTGCATGAAAGATCGAACAATAGGCGCGTGAACCGGAAATGGTAGATCCATGGGCACGCAGCGCTCCCCCCCCCCCCTCCCGATGGTTTCCTGCTTACCATGTAGAATTGCATTGTTTATCCGTGTCCCATTTTTTTTACCCGTATATGAAATCGTCGTTATCGCGTATTGTATGGTGTAATAATACGCGGCATTCGTCACGGCGGTCGAGGGAAGTACGCGTAAACTATTCTCGGAAATATTCGTAATGAAATCCTTGGTGCGTCTACGACTCGGAGTCGAATCTAATCTAACACAAATATTTGGATATCGAAGATCGCTACGACCGGGAGCAACAACCCGCAGCGTTTAATGGAGATGTTCGGTGCTTCGGAAATATTACAGTAGAGTATTTATTTCACATACACGGTTCGGTGCACTGAGATGTTATTCCGTAACCGTGTTGTACGAGAGCCTCTTATTTGCATATAGACAAGTTCTTCTTTTCCCGTCGAATATTCTGGAGTGGATTATTTTTATTCATCGAATCTATTCACATCGACGAGTGAATAATAGGTCGTCAAAAAAAAGATTGGAAAAAAGATATATCGGAGAGGAATGATATGAGAGATGTAAAAGGCGGTCAACGACATGTATGGAATGAGATACGAACATCGTGTCGGATAATAATAGAGAGACGGTGGGTTGGATTTGTCGAGTGTTTGAAAATGTTGAAATATGTTTTCAATAGATTTTCAATCTGATGACAATAAATCAATTTTTCAGGATAATTTTGGCATTTGATGGAAACGACCCGGACAAAAAAGCCCAGGTTTTCTATCTAGCGACAAAGATCATACACTGATAAAAAAATACAGTTGAATAAACTAACATTCGGGCAGGGACGTTCAACTAAATATTTTGTTGGTACCGCTAAAAAATTCGTCAATTCAACAATTTGTTGGGTGATTTCACCAAAATATTTTGGAGTCATTAAAATATTTTGCTGGATCAACTAAATATTTATTTGAACGTCCCTGCCCGAATCTTAGTTGATTCGACTGTACTTTTTTATCAGTGTAATAATACGTTGTAAAAAAACATAAAAAAAAATGCGAGACGTAAAAAAGTCGGTCAACGACATACATATGGAATAAGAAAAGAACATCGTATCGCATAATATCAGACAGAGAACGTGGGGTATTTGTCGTATGCTAAAAAATGTCGACATAGATTTACGATAAACTTTTAATAAAAAAATTTGTCAATTTCTCAGGATAAATTTGGCATTTATAGAAACTACCCAGACAAAAAAGTCGCGTGACTGTCTGTCTAGGGACAAAGATCATAATTGTACGATATACTTATCTCCCCACAGTTACGCCATTTCATTCTTCCGTAAAGTCTATCCGATTCCTATTTTTATTTGTATTAAAAAAATCTTATCTGTGCTTTCATGGATCATCTTTCGACCAACAAAACAAGTCGTCGTTCGACAATATCGGACAAGCATTGCGGAACAAAGTAGCGGCGAATCTGTGCAAAATTCCGTAGTTAATCGTTCGATCAATAGTTAACTTTGCATGTATTTATGGCGATAATTTTTAAAAATTATTAAAGACACATTAAAAATTTACTTCTCCGCACCTTTGCGTTAAGGGTATGAAAAGAAAAACCTTTCGAATAAAAAAATAATATAGCAGAAAATAATATCATTGCGAAACGAAATAGCAGCAAATCTACGCAAAATTGTATTTAATAGTTTATCGTTAATTTACATGTATTTGTCGCGATAAATTTGTTCGTTTCTAAGACACATTCGCTCATCGCGAAAAAAATTCATTTCTCTGTATATCCGCCTTACCGGTATGCAAAGAAAATTTTTCGGACATCGGCACTCCATTCTAAAGACGATGAAAAATCGACGTTCAAAAGAAGAGTCCAAAAAAAGTGGTCCGAAGTAATCGATGAAAAATATGTGTGCGGGAGGTCCCTGCTCCATTTTTTTTTTTTTTTCATGTCCAAAAAACTTATCACCAACAACATCTCGATTAGCTACGGAGATCTATACGATTTAACTACTCCAGCCGGACCCGATATTTCTCGGTGAGGGTGAAAGTGAAAGAAAAAAAAGAACGAAACACGTGTAAGAAGAGATCCCACGAGTGGCTGTACACAACACGCCCACGACCGCCGCAGCATTGGTCCTAGACCTTGACACGAGAGAAGCAAGTGCCACGCAACATTCCCTGACCCTCCGGATCCCTTGCAACCCCGTGTACTATATATATACTCACTTCGACGATTTTTTTTCTTTTTACAGCCTCTTCAATCCAGCTTCTTCCCGCTGGTCTTTTTTTTTACAGTTTCGACAAATTTTTTGTTTTCTTCTTTTTTTTTTTTATAAGGTGAAACTGGTCGACAGGTAGTTCGAGTTCTCCCGATGGAAAATTTTTCTTGAAAATCAGTGAATTCGCTTACTATCGCAGCTGCCTCGTTGTGACGTGACAAAATAGTCGTTCGTTAGTTTCTCTATTTTTCTGGAGTTTCGATGAATCTTTATTTTCTTGTTTTTTTCTTTTGCAGCCTCCAAAATCCAGCTTCTTCCCGCTGGGTTTTTTTTCCTACAGTTTCGACCAATTTCTTTTATTCTTTTTTTTATAAGGTGAAACTGGTCGGTGGGGCGTGCGAGCTCTCCCGATGGAAAATTTTCGCTTCCTCGAAAATTAACGAATTCGTTTACTGGACGATGACGTCGACCGGACGGCAATTCTGCCTCAGCCCTCTCGTTGTCGCGTCACAAAACAGTCGTTCGTTAATTCCTCTTTACAACTTTCTACAGTTTCGACACATGTTTTGGTGAAAAAAATGTTTTCTTTTTCTCCTATTTTTGACGTAAGGTAAACCTGGTCGGCAGGTAGTTCGAGCTCTCCAAGCCTAAAACTTTCGTTCCCTCGAAAATTTAGCGAACTCGTTTACTGGACGATGACGTCGACGTGACGATAACACTGCCGCAGCTGTCTCGTTGTCGCGTGAGAAAATAGTCGTTCGTTAATTCCTCTTTTTGTTGTATTTGTTATTATCTTCCTCTTCGTCTTTTCGCCTCTTCATCCGTTCGCGACGTATATATATCACTGGGTCGCAGGCTCTCTTCGCCGGAGCATGTGTAAGTTTCGCGGGATGTTAACGCGTCGCGGTCGTAAACCGGCTTTCTCACTGTTACCGATTAAGCGAGCGTGGAAGCTCAGCGGCACCGAGCAGTCATCTTCGGCCCTCGTCCGCTTCTTCTTCTTCTCCTTTACGATTCGCGAACGTCCCGTTTAAGTGATTCAAGTGATCCTGAAACGACCCCTTAACTCACTGCGGTACTCGAGCTTTCGCAGAATAGACGGAAGTGGACGAAGAACCGCAAAAAGAAGAAAAAAAAACCGCGTCTGCTTCGCGCAAGTGCCTCAACTCCGACACTACGGGCGAGTGTCTTTTTGCCGGTACTCCGACGATCTTGTGAAAGCCACTTAGGTTGATTAAAAAAAAATATCTCAATTTTACACCAGTAAATAAACTATCGATATAAGTCACTTAAAAAAAAACTTCTTTATTTTAATTCACGCACTTGTGGTTATCGATTAATCGGTACGATAATTTTGATTTCTATTATGAAATAATCGTTTAATCGGCGAACGATTAATTTTCCATCGATAGGCGCGTCGATTTGCTTTGATTTTTGTTTGTTTGATTTTTTTTACTTTTTTTTTTATTGACCGACGTCAGTGATATTATCAATGATGTTGTTGTTTACTGAACTCCGAGCTCAAGCGAGCGTCATTTCGCTTCGATATAATCGGCTGTACGCCGCAACTGTCACCATTGGACTGCTTGCTTACAGAGCATTCTGTCAAATCGTAGTCGCTCCAGCGTGCCGTCGCTGCTCCTGCTACTGGCGGTAGCTCATCGGCCTGGTGGGGGATGCCCCGATGACAAACGCACCCACGTCGACTCACATACCGCACGGTGCTCGCTCCAGGCCCCGCCGCTCAAGTCACACTCCGATCCAGGAGAGCACGGAGTGTGCATTTTCATTATACACCACGTATGTACAGTAGATTATTGCTGGGTATACGCGCACACGTGTGGGGGACAAATTATTGCGCATACCACGTGTAAACGGGGAACTCGTGTGTAGGCACTGCCCAAGTATGCCGAGTGTCCACACTCGATTGCGCACTGAATTGCGCGTACCGCTTCATTAACTGCAATTGGCAATTCGTAAGAAAATATTAAGTTATTGAACATTTCATTCAAAGAAAAATTTAATTTGTGGAAAATTCAATTAATGGAAAATTCAATTTATAAAAATTCAATTTATGGAGAATTCAATTTATGGAACATTCAATTTATGGGAAATTCAATGTATGGAAAATTCAATTTATGAAAAATTCTATTTATGGGAAATTCAATTTATGGAAAATTTAATCCCAAACAGTCTTGTAAATTTGCCATTTAGGCTCCCCGACGTGTGACCTATATAGCGGTATACTGAGAAAAACCTGTAAGAACTCTTGAATTATATCAACCATTTTACCCGGAAGAGATAATTTTTTATTTCGATTTAAGTCGTTTACGCACTTTATTTTTTTAACTACAAAAAAGTTTAAAAGAGGAGATCGCGAGTGACACAAGAGAAGTTGAAAATTGTAAAAAGACTTAAGTGATTAAATTTATTGACGTAAACATAAGTGCCTTGTAATTCAATAAATGCGAGAAACACTCGTTAATGTTATTTTTAAAAACGTTATTTTATGCAATAATATGTGACAACCTTCCCGAATTTTGTTGTAGTAGTAAAAAAGAAGTCCCGAACACTAATCTTACAGCAGCGTTTCCGCAGTAAAAGAGACTGTGCGGGAGACTGCAGCATCCACTGTTTCCAATGGTTTACTGCCCTCCCTCGTATATAGGTACTAAACCCGGGATTAAATAGCCAGGTGTTCCTCTCCGCGGAGCTCACAAAAAAGAGCTACCTCCACTTCGGGAAAATGAGTCGAGAACTCCGGATGGCGCACCTGGTCACTACCGGAACCTTCTGCACGAGGCAACTTTCAGCACTTTTCTACGATCTGCGAAGAACGCAACCGTCGATTGAGATCAAATCTGTACGGAATAAAGAATCTCCCCGTGACTCATTTTTTTACCGGAAGTGACGTCATATTAGAAATACGTCAGTTCCACTTTGAAAATATAATTTTTCGACCGGACGTTCCGGCATACCCAAAATACGTCACTTCCAGTTTGAAAATGTCATTTTTTTAACCGGAAGTGACGTCAAACTGGAAAAATGAAATTTTCAACCAGAAGTGACGTCGTACCGAAAATCCGTCACTTCCGGTTAAAAAACGAGATTTTCAAACCGGAAGTAACGTATTTTCAGTAATCGACTCTCTAGTTGAATTGGTTGAACTTGATTTTGTGAGCGTGAATGCTTCATCGAGCGATGGCGTAGATTAGTGATTTCGTCGACAACAGAATGTACTTCGAAGAATCTTTCGTCGCGTTCCGTTTGTTTTTTTTTCGTGAATGAGTCAGAAACCGGAGACGCCGGTTAGCCGTTACGGTGAGTCACTACTGCGAGTCTGGCGTTATCAAGGTCATTATAGAATTATAAAAATGTCTCGAAGATGTAAATGATTTTCCTCGCGGTTGTCGAACAGAAATAATTGAGACATCAGTAAAGAAGTTTGCAGCGTATAGTTTCCTCATTAGTAGTAAATGTATTCGTTGACAATATTTAGCATGGTACACACATTGGCACATGTAGAGGATTATTTACAGTATAATAATTGAGAAATCAGTAAAGAAGTTTGCAATGTATAGTTTCCTCATTAGTAGTAAATGTATTCACTGACAATATTTTGCATGGTACGCACATTGGCACATGTAGAGGATTATTTACAGTATAATAATTGAGAAATCAGTAAAGACGCTTGCAAAGTATAGTTTCCTCATTAGCAGTAAATGTATTCGTTGACAATATTTTGTATGGTGCGCACATTGGCACATGTAGAGGATTATTTACGGTATAATAATTGAGACATCAGTAAAGAAGTTT
>JAPYZD010003473.1:0-14176 GCA_030522725.1 Ichneumoninae sp. B BG-2022a
AAGAAAAATCAAAATAAAGATAAAAATCTGAAAAAATTCATACGTATTCCGAAAAATGAACGAATCATTTTTATTAAAAAAAAAGTTGAGTTACCACATTTTGATGAACAATTTGTTAATAACATTTTGAAATTGTTATTGTGCAAAATTAGTCTCTTCAGTGCCTACACTAAGTATGAATTTTTCAGATTTTTATAATATCGGGAAGTGTTTTCAATTCTTACCCGAATTTCTCGAATTTAGACGAAATGAACACCACTCGCTGGAGCTACCTTAAGAGTCTGCTTTTGACCGGAAGTGGTTGGGACGCGTTAGAAAAATCGATTACAGTTTTTATAACCGACGTCGCTTTAAGAGAAATTTCGCCACACAATAAGCGTTTATTCATTCGACGATTATTTTTAAATGAACAAGTGAACAAAAATAAACAGATGAGTCAACGAAGAATCAATGCGGCTATTTGCTCCTCGAATGGGGTTCGATCAAACACGAGCTGTCGGGTCGCGCGGCAATCAGTGGCTGTACCGCACCTATAAATACCGTTGAAAATTATTTTTTAATGGATTACGCCCTAACTACTAGTCCGGCCGGGTTTCTTCCTTCTCCTCGGATCACCATAAATAACGCCGGTGAACTGGGAGAGTTGCGTGGATCGAACATTATCGGGGCAGTAACCCTGGACGAAAGAGGTGCGAGAATACGGACAGAGAGGAGCTGTAAAAAGAAAAACTAAAAAAGCTAAAGCAAAAGAGACTAAAATAATAAGGAATGCGAAACAAGCAAGAAGAACCAGGAGCAACCCACGCTAATAGACGCGGGGACTGACCAACGGGCAGAAGTTTGCAAATATAAAACGGGAGAAGAAGAAGAAGAAGAAGAAGGGTTGGGTGGAGTGTTGGTGTTTCCGAGAGTCCTGGGCACTAGGTACATGGTAAATAGAACTGTTGAAGAATCGTACCGCGCGCGATACATAAATACGTGGCTCTGACCGGTCCTTCTCGTCTTCTTCTCCTTCTTTTTGTAATTATCGTCTTTCTCTTCGTTTTCTTCTTATTCTTCGTCTTCCTCATTTCGTTCCTTATTCCCTTCCTCATTTTCTTCATTATTTCCTTCCTCATTTCCCTTCTCATTACCTTCCTCATTCCCTTCCTCATTTCCCTTCCCCTTTCCCTCCTCATTTCCCTCCTCATTTCCTTCCTCATTTCCTTCCTCATTTCCTTCCTCATTTCCTTCCTCATTTCCTTCCTCATTTCCTTCCTCATTTCCTTCCTCATTTCCTTCCTTCCCTCCTCATTTCCCTCCTCATTTCCTCCTCATTTCCTTCCTCATTTCCTTCTCTTCTTCGTCTTTTCATACTTCCTATTCTTCTTGTCCGGCGAGCCGGACAGCGAGACCACGCGGACACGCGCACACAAGCATACGGGGAAAGAAAAAGAAAAACAGAGGATAGAGAGAAGCGTTGCGAGGATGAAGAAACAGAATTAGAGAAGGAAGCGAGAAACCGCGCGGCAATGACTCACCGGCAGACCAGCCGGGCTTTACCGGGGGCCTTCTGCAGCCCGCAGGTCAGGAAGAGACACTTTTAGCCCACATTTTCTTACTCTAACGTATTCGACCGAGAATCACGGCGAAACGAGAAACGTCCGTCGTAAATACACCAACAAGCTCCGTAACTGACTTTGATGTCCGACGCACCGAAACCCCACCGACTTACGGCATAATACAATGAAGCTACATTGTCCCCCAGTTAATTTATAGCGAAATATCATTCACCGGTGTATAATGATTTGGTCGATTTAAACAAAATTCCTCGAATAAAACGAAATTTATCTGCCGTTATATGTAATAAATATATATGAGTGTGTGTATATATATATTCGGCCAGTATACAAATCTTTTTTTAATCGTATCGAGTAATTTAATTTTATCGAAATACTTTTTTTTTTACAATAAAAAACATCCGAGTTATTTTCGACCTCGGGCCTCCACAATGAGCTTCCTGTTGATCTTCTCCGTCGACGCTTCGACAAGAGGTCGAGCATTGCGAAACGCGCTCGAGTCTATGAGACATTTTTTTTTTTTTTAATATCGACGCCAGTAAATAGTCCTACGGAGATATTGCAGCGCTGCAAGAGAAGTATACAGACGTGTACATCGTATCGCTGGACGTTGTCGATTGTCACGAGTCGGCAATGGCTCTCTCAATACTCACGATGAGTCAGCGCCGAGCGTTACCACCAGAAGTAACAGCACGCGGCTCTTGTCTCTCCGTCTCTCGAGTGCCCCGGCTCGACCAGCGTGAATCACGTTGCCTCGACTCGTTCCTCGAGGACAACGAGGATATTTCCCGAACTTCCTGGTGCTCCTCGACGGAGACTCCATTTTATTTTATTTTATTTTTGTATTTTTTTTACATTTATTAACTCGTTTTCTTCCGCGCCAAACGGAATAATAAAGATCTCCGACGGAGATCTGCATACCGGTTTTGTCATTCGTCTTTCTCGAAGCACGTCTCCGCGTGTGGACGAAAATACACGGTGCAAAATCCTCGGTTGAATTATCGCTCGAGTCGCGGAGAAGTGCGTCCTTTGAACGTTGAGCCAACGATGCGTGTTTATGGACGCTTCGACGACCGACAGTCGCACCCCTTCCGTCACGAATTAGTCACTTATTATATTAGACTTCGCGTTACGCCCTGAGTGGCAAATTGCTCGCATCGAATTTATCGATTGTCGCCGTTGGGCGATCTACCGAAGCTTTCGTTGGCAGCATTTTTTTTACACTGTAAAATCGCTTAGATTTTTAAAGTGGAAAAAAATGGAAACCTTACGAGAAGCATCGGATGATAATAAAATGTTTCTGTCGGCAATTATAATTACATATTTTTATGGCAACAACATACATTTTTTAAATAATAACTTATATTTTTGTATTAATGATATATGACTTGTATATGGATATATCTATATATAGTTTTTATATAAAATTATATATTACATATTGTTTTTTTGGGTAAAAAAAATGACCATTTGCAAAAGTGGTCCGATAAAATGTTCCCAACGACGTATGAGAATGGTTTTGTTAAATTATTGTGTGCGTGCAATCTGCGAAAGCTTTCATTTCGGATAATTTATTTTTTTACCACTATAAAATCGTTTCGATTTTTAAGGTAGAAAACAAAAATGGAAACCTTACGAAAAGCATCGGATGATAATAAAATGTTTCTGTCGGCAATTATAATTACATAATTTAATAGCAATAACATATATTTTTATATTGATAATATATATTTTGTATATTAAAAATATATATTGCATATTATTTTCGATTTATGAAATTCGACTACTTGCAAAACTGGTCCTATAAAATGTTCCCATCGGTGTATGAGAATGGTTTTATTAATTATTGTTATTTTAATTCGTGATTACAGGCGGACACAAAGAGTTCCACAGGCGGCATCGCGAGCTGTGCGAGGACACGCTTTTGCCTCCCGGTGGTGTATCGTCGACGGCGGGTCCTTCAGCGGTGAGCGGCTGTCCGAGTCCCGGTCCCGGCTGTCCGGTCCTGAGTAACATGGGTCCGCCGACTCCTCAACCAGCTGACATCGACAATCATCCGGCCTCGAGGGTTCTGCCCTTTCTCTATCTCGGCAACGGCCGGGACGCCGCGGACCTCCAGCTATTAAAGGCCCTCGGTGCCACCCGAGTTCTCAACGTCACCTCCCAACTTCCGGGATATCACGAAGAACGGGGTATCGTCTACAGACAGATACCAGCTTCGGACTCCGGTCATCAGAACCTCAAGCAGTACTTCGAAGAGGCCTTCGACTTTATCGGTACGAAAATTTATAATCACAAAAAAAATTCCATTTTGTTTCTTTCGAACGGATCGATTGGATCTAATTTCGTTATTTCGTTATTTCGTTCGAACGCCTAGATTTAATTTAGCTTTTTCATTTCATTTCAATGCATCGATTTAATTTATTTGCTAATTTCACTCGAGAGCCTCGATTTATGGTAGTCCTTGCGAATAGAGTTCACTTCGCATAAGTTTCAGAGAAATGAGAGGGAATTGCAAACACTTCTGGATGGTACACAAATCTGAAAAAATAAGTATATTAAAGGTGCTGAAAAGATTCATTTTGCATAATAATAATTCCAAAATGGTATTAACACATTGATGAAAAATTAAATTGTTCGACAAATCTCCCGGAAACCCAACATTGTGTTTTATGAAAATGATTCGTTCACTTTTATGAATTCGTATGAATTTTTTCAGATTGTTGAGTTCACTTAAAAATTTTTTTTATATGGGAAAAATGAATAAAAAGTCACAAAAATCAATGTGAATTGAAAAATCTGAAAAAATTCATGCGTATTCAGAAATCTGAACGAATCATTTTCATTTTTTAAAAAGTTAGATTTCCGGGAGGTTTGTTGAACAATTAAATTTTTCATCAATTTGTTGATAACATTTTGGAATTATTATTATGCAAAATTAATTGTTTCAGCACCTTTAATAGGCTTGATTTTTTCAGATTTTTGTACTAAGTGAACACTATTAAGGACTACCTTAATCCATTTTTTTTTCTTTCGCGCGAGAGCCTCGATTTGCTGTCATTCTTTTGTTGCATTCGAACGCCTCGATTTAATTTTAATATATATATCCGCATCGCCAATTCGCGTCTTTAATTTTTCTTCCGGCCGCCGAAAGTTAAAATTTTATTTTTAATCCATTTCTGCCTTACTTCGAGTTCCGCGTAAGTTGCACGGTTTTGACGTAGATTCTTCGTACGGCGAGATTCCACGAAATCTCGATTCCTACCGCTCCACCACTCGAGCCGGTCTCATGCATATTCAGAGCCGGTCTCCCGTGTGCGTAGATATAGCTCGCTTCCAACGTCGACCACGCGGTCTCGTTCCCGTATCGACTGCGGCATAGCTTGCCCTGGCCCGGCGAGACAGATAACTCCGGCGGGTCTCTGTACCTCAGACTATAACTATACACAGTTAAACTCTGTGTGTATAGTTAGAAGTGGTTACAGGAGACACCGACCCCTGTTGCGATGAGTAATCCGAATACTTTTGTTTTCCTTTCGTTTCTTTTCTCTTTTTTTTTTTTCACGAACGAAGCGTTAAGAGGGAGAGTCCCCTACCAGCGCGATCTTTCGTTCCGTCGCTTCCCTGCCCCCGTGTCGAAATAGTTTAATGGCCCGTATCCGCAGTTTCCTCACTCTCTCGACTCATTATTCTCATCGGAACTCATTCCTGATATCTGTAACGACCAATAATGCATATTAACAAATATAAAGTCTTGAAAGTCATCCATTGGTTAATTATGAAAACAAATGAAAAAGGTCACCAATGTTAAGTTTCTCATAACAATTATCAAATTTTTATGACACGAGTAAAAATATTTTTTATATATATATTTTTAAGACTCAAAAAATTATCAGCCGATGGCCCTAAAATCGAGATTCGATAAAGAAATAAATTCAATTGGCAAAACAAATAACGAAGTCACTGACGTGAACTTTCTCATAAATTTAATTTCGGTTTTTAGGGTCATCAGCCGATTTTTGAGTGTTAAGAAGATATTATAAAAAATATTTTTTTACAATATCTTTTGAGCCCTCAAAAAATCAGGCAATGCCCCTACGGTCGAAATTCGCTGAATAAAAAAAGGCTCCTAAAAATACTGTTGCGCTCCCCACGGTCTTTACGATGGAGACGGTTGGGCCGGTTGGACGTCCGGGCCATTCCACCAGTTAGTTTCCTAGCTGCCTCGATTCATTAATCTCATCAAAACTCATTCTTGATATTTATAACTGCCAATAATACAAATCAACAAAATTGAAGTCTCTCGAAAGAGTTATCCACCCTCCGATTATCAAAACAAAACAAAGTCACCGAAATGAACTTTCTCACAAAAAATTATAAAATTTTAACGAGATAAATAAAAATATTTTTTTACAAATCTTTTAAACCCTAAAAAAAGCAGCCAATGGCCCTAAAATCAAAATTCGCCGAATAAAAATAATCTCACAAAGAGTGACAAAATTTCTACCAGATAAATAAAAATATTTTTTACAGGGCCTCTTCTCAACCCTAAGAAAAAAATCTATTAACCAATGACTCTAAAATCGAAATTCGCCGAATAAAAATAATCTCACAAAAAGTGATAAAACGTCTACGAGACAAATAAAAAGATTTTCTACACAATATCTCCTCAACTCAAAAAAAAAAACAAAAAAAAGAAAAAATCAGCCAATGACCCCAAAATCGAAATTCGCCGAATAAAAACAAGGTTCCTAAAAATACTGTTGCGCTCCCCACGGTTTACATCGGAGACGGTTGGGCCGTCGCATTCCACCAGTTGCACATTGGAAGGGTTCGGTGGGGCGCCCCTTACGTCACGTACCCTAGCGCAAACTTTTCCCCGGCTCCCGGGGCTCCCTCTAATATCCCGCACACGAGCTCGGTGCGTGTGTGGAGACGTGCGAGAACGCACCGGAGAGCAGCATAAGGTGGAGGGAAACGGCGCGCGCGAGGACGTCCCGTCCGGGACGGGCCCTCGTTCACCGTTGCCAGTGGCACACACAGCGCTCTCTGACTCATGCTCTTTCATGAATGGAAGCCTTTCGTCTTGCTGCTGCTGATGGTGCTCGCCGGTACTCGCCCGCTGCCACAGCCATACTACAGTGAATGGTCCACCGGATACGGCTGGTTATACCCCGTTTCCGTTATACCGAACTGCGTCGCGGGAGAGACCGGCGACGAGCTTGTGTGTCACAACTACACTCGCTTTCAGCAGTAACAGCATTAGCAGTTATGCTGTTGCGCGATCGTTCGGCGCACAGTTTCTACCGTAATTGCCCTACTGGCTATTCGATCGACATCGTTTTCTGTCTCCGTTTTCTGTTTTCTGATCTTTTTCCTTTTTTGCTTCTCTATCTTCGTCCTGGCAATGGTTGTGTGTCTCCGTTTTCTGTTTTCTCATATTTTTCTTTTTTGTTTCTTCATCTCCGTTCTCGCAATGGTTTTCTGTCTCGGTTTTTCTGTTTTCCCATTTTTTTCCTTTTTTGTTTCTGCATCGAAATTAATGTACTTTTATTGGAAGCTTTTATGCATAAACTAGTAGAGTAAATTTAATATACAAATGTTGTGTAAAATCAAGGTACGGTAAATAAAAAATAATAAAGAAGTGGTATTTTTAATAAAAGTACTTTAATAGTACTAAATGTATTTAAAAATTACTTTAAAACTACTGTAATTTTACATAATATTTGTACATCAAATTTAATATACTGGTTTATGCATAAAAGCTTCCAATATCGGTACATTAAATGTACAATTTTTTTTAACAGTGTGCGTCCTCGCAATGGTTTTCTGTTTTCTCATATTTTGCTTTTTTCTCGAAATCTTCTTCCTGGCAATGGTTTTGTGTCTCCGTGTTCTGTTTTCTCATATTTTGCTTTTTTTCTCTATGTCCGTCCTCGCAATGGTTTTCTGTCTCCATTTTCTGTTTTCTCATATTTTTCTTTTTTTTTTCTCTATCTCCGTCCTGACAATGGTTTTCTGTCTCCGTTTTCTATTTATTCATATATATATATATTTTTTTCTATCCGTGGTCGCCGGGTCGGACTTCTTATTTCTCTTTTAATCGCCTTTGCGCGAGCGCAGGCGCTCGGACACACGCGAGCGTTATCGCTCGCTTGCGTTCTCTACCTACCCATTGACTCATCGCGACAACGTCCAAGTCGACCTTCGCGCTGCTAGTTGCGCGGGCATTGACGAGGGGATCGACGCACGTTCGGGTTTTTTTTTATTGTAGGTTTGACTACGTTTTTTTCTTTTTTTTTTATGGTTCCGGAGGGAGAGCAAAGGGTCAAAGGAAAACTCCTGGGAGTTGTGTTGGACTTCCCGTAGGGCTGGAGTTATTTTGATCCCAATGTAAAATTATCGTTCGTAAAGTTTTTTTTCTGATAAAGTCGAAGAAAGTTAATGAAACTATTTCGGTCCCAGTTTGACGGGGAATTTTTTAGATCTGCAAGTGGAAAAACTTTCATGGAATTATCGAAACCTCCAATGGTACAAAAAGTTAAAAATAAACGAAACAATTCCATTACAAAATTGAAATGCCGGCTCCTTTGAATCTCTAAACCCAGAAAAATAATTTATTTGACGACCACCGTTTATTTGGTTTAAGTAAAATATTTATTTGATTTAAATAAGTATTTATTTTATTTAAGTAACTATTTACTTAATTTAAATAAATACTTATTTAAATAATATTTTTCTTAAACCAAATAAACAGTGGCCGTCAAATAAATTTTTTTCTCGGTGTCGGAGCCCAAATTTTTTAAAATTTGTTAAAATTTTAAAAAATTATTAAAATTTAATAAAATAAAAAAAAATTAAGTAAAATTCCGAATTATCAAAATCTCAAACAGCATAAAAAAATAAATAAATAACGAAACAATTTCATTGCGAAATTTAAATGCCGGCTCCTTTGGATCTCCCCCCAAATTTTAATCTCCGAGCTTCCCCACAGCCGCTCTCCGCTCCCTCAAATCCCGTGAGAGTTGCCTCACAATCCCAGGATGTCCCGACGATTCTCGTAGTAAACGCTCGAGGGTGCCCGAGGAGAATCCATGCCGTTCCGTTCGCCCTATTCATCCACCTTTCGTCATTCGCCGAGCGCAGAATCCCGCACAGTGGAGAACTCCTCCCCCCCCTCTTTTTTGTCCCCTTCGATCTCTCTCGCTCTTTGCTTCTTCGTTCCTTTTTTTATTATTTTATTTGTATTATTCTCCACGGGTTTCTGACTCATGCCAGATGCTCGCTCGCTCGCAAGTGTAGGCCATCCGTGCGTTGCAACGACCGGACGGACTGAGATAGACACACACGTGCGTTTACGGTGGATTCGAACGAGGGAAAAAGGGAAAGCTTTCCCACCCCTCGCCCAACCCTCCGCCGTACACTTTACCCGCATAACGTACAAGCTGTTTATATACGTGTCCATATGTGTATATATGTGTACATATGTGTATATATGATTACATATGTGTATATATGATTACATATGTGTATATATGTGTATATATGATTACATATGTGTATATATGTGTATATATATATCATATACAATTGTATGTATGAAGTGTAGTACATCGTACATAGATGCGACAAAGCGTTGATTCACTTCTGATTCCACGCTCGACGCCGGGAAGGAGGAAGAGAGAGCGAAACGGAGCGGAAGTTTTCAATGTAAAGTTCCATTCGTATAATAGGCGATACGACGCATCGTTCGCACTATAATGCGGCCATTGATTGAATTATATGGAAGTGTATCATATTTTTTTTTTATTCGGATCGGATTCGCTCTTTGTAAGAGCGGCAAATTGTGTTTATTTTTGTATACGCAGATCGTGTACGTCGTCGGTCGATACGACGAGCCGGATCTTCCAAACTCGTAAACAAGTGGACTTACGCACTTGAAGGTTGCGAAAGACTTTTTTATCTTTCTTTTTTTTTTTTGAGGAAATTACCTACTGGAGCACGCATTTAGCGGTTTATGCTGTATTTGGGAAGTAGTTTTTTTTTGGTTGAGGTTTTTTATGGGACGTGATGAGAGTACCGAGCAAAGATAAGACGGGCAAGTTATGGAATGTTTCAGTTTTTTCATCTATTTATATATTTAAAAAAATCTTTGTTATTTTTTTAGTTTGAAAAAAAACCGGATCACGCTTTTAGCGATTTATGCTACATATGAAAATATATATATATTTTTTTTGGGATGCGGTTTCGATCAAAGATAAGAGGGACAAGTTATTGAATGTTTTATTTTTTTTTATCTATTTATATATTTTTATATACGCACATCATATATAGAAGTAGTTTTTTTAGCCGTCTGATACGACGTGCCGAATCTTCGAATTTCGCAAACAACTGGATTTACGAAAAATCTTTATTTTTTAATTTGTTTAGAAGAAAAAAAAATACACCGGTTCACGATTTAGCGATTTATGCTATAAAAGAAAATAATTTTTATTGTATTATGTTTTTTCGTAAGACGCGATGAGAGTGCAGGTCACAGATAAGAGAGCGATATGTCATGGACTTTTATTTTATTTTTTTCCGAGCAATTGATGAGTTCGATTTTGAGGAAAGAGATGCGACGGGGGAGAATCGTTTTACTATATGGGTATACATGCAGGCAACTCATGTGTATCGCCTCTGGGCAATTCATAACCGCATGTGGAGTAGAGGATCCGGGCGTTCGGAGGCGCCCGAGGAGCGGGACAAGAGTGTAGTGGCCGAGCGGAGCACCAGTGACTCATTCCTGATACGATAGCGTCCCCCGTTCTCCGCATTACGTAATTTAATCGCCTGTTTGGGTTACACGACTGGTTTGTCTGCCAGTTATGACGAAGCGCGAACGATTGTACCGGGGGATCCTCGAAGAAAGCACTTCCGGGACGTTCCTTTTTCGTGCGAACCGCGATAACGTTTGTAAAAATAAAGCTCCCTTTATTTTGTCCCATAAAAAAAGCGCCCCGGGCTCAGTCGAAAATTTTTTAAACTATTTTTCTATTTTTCTTCTGATATTAAACAAAAAATATTTTTCCTAAACAGTTGAAATCGATATTAATAAAATACAATTACTCATTGATATTCGAGCGGTTTATTTTATGGATCTTTATTTATTTTTTATTTATTTGTTTATTTGTTTGCGGTAGTGGAGGGAAAATCCCTAGTTACATTTTAATAAGTTATTAAATGTTTTGTGTTTTATGTATAAAGAAAAAAAAACAAGAAAATATTTCACACTTTGTGCGGTATAAAAAAAATAGATTATTTGGGGTAGAAAACAAACGTTTAACCGTTGACTAGTAAACTGCTAAATTACTCAAAGCCGAGAATTTGTTTTGAAACCACAATCTTGAAGTGTTGAACGTTTCTCCAGGAGAAAAATTCACGATCCAGGTCGTTGGCGCGATTTGTTTTTTCTTTAACCGAAAAAAACTGTAATTCATTTTTTTTTAAGAATGCTCGAGTCTTGCGAGGAAAAACAAATTATCAGCTTCTTCTTGACTAAGCCGGACTAAGCGCTGGTAATTTTAGTTTAGCGTAAAATATTAGAAAAACTGAAAAAAAATTTATTGAAGTTTTAGTTACCGACCAAGAAAATCAGTTCGGCAGAACTGCGGTTAAATTTTTTCGTATTTGAAAAACGAAAAATTCCCGCGGGGCTCATCGGATTGATCCGAGAAAATGAATCATGCAGCGGTTTCAAGGTCACATTTCTCAGATCACTGTGTTCATTTTTTGTTGTTCTTTGGGTGAAAAAATTTTAAAAAAGGCTAAATCGAGATCGAGCTATTTTTTTCCTCGAGAAAATACTCGCAAACGACATCAATAATTTCCTCGGAGCTCGTCGAATTGATCCGAGCATGCAGCAAGGACGTCACGCAACGACTTGGGTCGGCGTCGACGGTCGCGTACAATTCGGTTTCACGGTCACAGTTTTCGGACGACTTTGCTCGTGTTTTGATGTTTTTTGGGTGAAAAAAATACGCACGGGCTAAAACGCGAGCGAGCTATTTTTTCCTCGAGAAAACACTCCGAAACGACGTCAATAATTTCCTCGGGGCTCATCGAATTGATCCGAGAACGCGAAGCATGCAAGGCCGTTAAAGGGTGAATTCGGTCGGCGTCGATGATCAGACAAAATTCGGGTTCACGGTCACACTTCTCAGACTTTGCTCGCCGCGTCTCCTTCCCAGTGTCTTCATTGCCTGAGATCATGAGAAGGCTCGTCGTGACGCGAATCGATTGTTGAGGCCATTACCGCATTGTCGTCATCGCGGTCAATTAAACCTCCGTGCCTCCGTACGGGAATTATTGTCGCTCGAACGGTTCTCAACGAGGATATAACGGAATTCCCCGCGACGTCGAGGATGACGCTAGAAAGCATGAAATTACTTTCCGCAACTTTTTTCTCCCCCTTTATTCGACTCCATTTTCGTAGAACAAGAAATTAAGTAATTTGTTTTTTCTTTTTATTCGACTACGTTTTCATAGTCGAGAAAATTAATGAATTATTTTTTTACCTTTTATTCGGCACAATTTTCGTAGACGAGAAAATTTATGAATTTTTATTTTTTATTTTACTCGACTCCATTTTCGTAGAGAAGAAAATTAATCAATTTTTTTTCTTTTATCCGACTCCATTTTCATACACAAGAAAATTAATGATTTTTTTTTCTTTCACTCGACTCCATTTTTAAAGATAAGAAAATCACTGAATTTTTTTCTCTTATATTCGACTCCATTTTTATAGACAAGAAAATTACTGATTTTTTTTCTTTTATATTCGACTCCATTTTCATAGACGAGAAAATTAGTGAATTTTTTTTCTTATATTCGACTCCATTTTCATAGGCGAGAAAATTACTGAATTTTTTTCTCTTACATTCGACTCCATTTTTATACACGAGAAAATTACTGCATTTTTTTTTCTTATATTCGACGCCATTTTCATAGGCGAGAAAATTAATGGATTTGTTTTTTTTTTTGTTACAGAGGAAGCCCGAAAATCCGGCAGTAGCGTTCTGGTGCATTGTCAAGCGGGCGTGTCGCGCAGCGCAACGATAGCGATCGCCTACATAATGAGACACAAGGGTCTCTCAATGGTCGAGGCGTACAAGCTCGTGAAGAACGCGAGGCCGATAATAAGCCCGAATCTCAACTTCATGGGCCAGCTGTTGGAGCTGGAGCAGGGATTGAGGGCGACCGGTGGTGTGGCGGCGGGCCCGGAAGAGCCGAAGGGTTGCCATCAGTGTCGCTGGAGTCATCAGCAGAACAGCGAAGAGGTGACTTCTGGCTGCAGCGTCTGAGACCCGTCGAGACGACGCCGCGAGCGTCGTGAACGTCGTCAACGTCGACGATGTCAGCATGAATCGTGACATCCGAATAACTACATATCCTTGCAACGTGTCTTTGCGTTTCTCATCTTCTAACTCTCTATTAAATTATCCGATTACGCCAAGAGAATTTTTTTTTTACACCGAAGAAGCTTCGGATTGCCTCGATTGAGCGAGTCGTCAACGTGCCTTGATCCCTCGCGATCATCTCGCAATCGAATCGCAATGAAGATGAAGAAGCAACAAAAAAAAAAAAAAAGAAAAAGGCTGAAGAATCGTCTCGCTTCGCGGTCCGAAAAACTTAAGTTATTACGCGCGGCGAGAAGGATGCGAAGCGAGACGCCGAAACGAAGATCGACCGGAGATTCTAGATGCGACTTTTAGCCAATTGTACCTCATCGAAACGAGAAGCCTTCTTTTCTATCGTGAAAGTGGAAAGAAAAACACAAGGGAACGAAGATACGGAGAAGAAGAAAAGAAGAAAAAAACGAGCACTCGAAAGAGCAACGAAACAGAGTTGTGTGTACTTACGATATACCGTGTGAATACGAATTTACAAACGAGGGTTTGTCGAACTCCACAAGCCCTCGGCGAGAGAACTCGAACGGATGATACGAAACATCATCCGGCTGGAAAAGCCGCCGAGCGTCCGACGAAACCGTTCGTCAGTCACAATCGATTCATTTCCTACGTGGAGCGACAATCGTTTACGCACGATTTTACTTCCCTCCGCCGAAACGAGAAGAGAAAAATATTGAAGATCCGAACGAGGACGGAGGGGGTTTGAGACTTTGCGATACGACGTGTTTATTCACACCTTCTAATCGAGACGGTCTGGACGCGACGGCGTTGCTGGCTTGAGCAAAAAAAAAAAAAAAACCTTTGCGTTTGCGTTACGCTATTTGTGTATCTGCATCAGCTGTGTAAGCTACACGGTCATCTTGTCATGCGCGTAAACGGTTTTTATTATCTATATACTACACACATAGTATGATTATTATTATTATTATTATTATTATTATTATTATTATTATTATAAATATATCGTTAATTATATAGATTTTAGAGCTTAGGTTCTTCCCCCCCTCTTAGCATTTAAGGATCTATCGTTAAAGATCCAAGCATCGTGATCTAGTCGTTTGTTGGGATAATGCGATACGTGTTTGAGGTATAAATATTATATTATATATATATGCTGGAAAGAAGATGTTGAACGGAATATAACGCGCCAAGTTAAGAAAAAAAAGC
>JAPYZD010003474.1:0-16476 GCA_030522725.1 Ichneumoninae sp. B BG-2022a
TTTTTTCAGATTTTTACACCATCAAGAAGTACTTGCAATTTTCTTTTATTGTTGTCGAACTTATGCGAAGTCAGCGCGCAGCGAGACTCCCTCCTTAAACGCGGCTTCGAAGTGGATGGAAATTAAGTGTTGGGGGTTTTCGGAAGTACAGAGGGAACAATCGATTCAGCCCTTTAAAAGTCACAGCTCTGTCCCCACTTTTGCTCTAACAAAAAAAGTTTTGCTGACAATGACCTCGATCCTGCACACCGAAAAAAATATCATTGGCTCAAGTAAAATTCGATTGCGGGCTACCAAAGAAAAAAATTATTATTTCAATTCTACTTTGAGTTCTAGGAAAAAGGGTTGAATATAGGAAAAATATAATAAATTTAGGACAAAAGGGCTGAATAAACGACGCTGGAAAATGTTTTCGAATAACGGATGAAAAAATAATCATAAAATTGTATGGTCGTTGCTCGGAATGAATCTCTGCTGTGCGAGGGATGAAGGAGGCTTTGGACAAAGCTTCGGAAACACACTCGTCGAGTAATGCCCGCGGATACATTAGACATCCGCCCACCTCTCTCCGCTCTAGCGCTTCGTTTCAATATCTCATCGGGAATGGACCATTCGCTGCGGAGTTGACTTCACGGGTGGATACGCGCTCGGTAAAGTCCGCACGGTGTTTGCGATTGTTCTCCGAATATGTGCAACGCCGCATAAAAGGCACTTGACCGAAATTTAAATATCGGAGATCGATGCGCACCGCAGCATCGCAGCATCGCACGCTATACGACTATACACAGTACACAAGTAAAAAATATATAATACACATATTTTCATTTAAAACAAATGTCTTGTTAATTAAAATTACTATGAGAAAAGATAGCAAAAGTAATGAGAAAAAAATTGCAAAATTAATAAGAAAAGGAACATTGCGGAGCTTCGTGCACCGATATGTTTGCTGTTTAAACCTTTTTTCGGATATGAATTTTTGCCACGAATTTTCTTACCAAGAGCGAAACTTGTACCGTAGCGTTAAGTTTCCGGATACGCATAGTTAATATTTCTGAGGCAGCCGCGGAGCATAACTCGTAGAGCGGCAACGATTTACACTGCATCGGTGATGGTGTATCGTGAAAAAACAGGTTTTTTTTTGTCACCCATTATATCATCGATTAATCGTGACAAAACACCTTATACGGTATAAGTCTCCACCAGGTCGTTCGTGACAAAAAATGTGACAAAGAACCTTATACGATATAAGCCACACCAGGAGTTCTTAACCTGCACTGAGAAAAAAAATTGGTTGCATTAACCAAAAGTCGCAGTGACATACGTTCGAAGCTGTTATTTGTGTTATTTGTTTGGTACAAATAAAGCGTTGTTTGGTTAAACAATTATTTGCTTCAATTTATTTAAAATTTGTCGATTGAAACAAACATATTTGTTGTACCAACAAAAACACCTTTGAACGTATGTCACGGCGCATTTGCTCAATCCAATCATTTCTTTTTCTTAATGTGTGGCCCATGGACCCCCAAAATACACGAGGGCCCACCTGCGGACCCCCAACGTTAAGAAGCACTGCTATACACACAAGTCGAGATTAATTGAAGATCCGGTTTGTTTTGCCGAGTGTCATTGGCAATAACAGGTGATATTTTACTCGTTCTCGAGAGATCGTAGAGTGTCGCACGGTGCGCGAGGAGATGAAGAGGTTGGGAGATGGAGCGAAGCGCCAGCGCACCGGGGGATTGATATTGGACCGGCTGCCGTGGCTCCGCCGTTGCTGCTGCGAGAAAGAGTGCGGTGTGAAATCCAGCGAACTGCCCGGGCCTCCTCCACAGACCTCGTTGAGCACGTAGCAATTAACCTGTCACCCTCTTTCCCCGAGTATTCTTTCTGCGAACTTAACGCCACCCGCTCTCGGATTCCCTCACCGCCCGAGCAGAAACAGCACCGGAGAAAGATGATATCTGTTGACGCCTCTCGACGCAGTTATCTATAGATGTTTGATTTTTCGATATTATTTTTTCTTCATTATTTTTCTCTCCTTTCTGCAAAGGCTCCGAGGAGGGCGGGGCCATCGGTGAGTGCTCAAAGAGTGGAATGTTCCGTTGAGAAATATCGGAAACATTAAAGCCAGCGAAGTATCTCGGCGAGATGGATCTTTTCCAGCTTTTTCTCTCTCCCCGCCGACCGGGTCGACTTATAATTTCAATATTGCCAATTTCACGGTGCCTTCCATCCGGCGAGCGGCGAAACAAAAAGCCCCGCGGAACGGGCCGGGAATGGCACGCTCGCAATTAACGTTTGAAGACGCGCGAGAGCATCGATGATTCCGCGATCGTTGAGTTCTCACGGCGTTCGGATCTCGCAGTTTTCTCCGGTTTCTCGTCGAAACACGGCGTAAACCCTGTTTGCAAATATTCCGACTACTCGATCACCGGGCTCCGACAACGAGATTCTGATTAAAATCTTAATCAGTCGGAAGCCGGTTAAGTGTGACTTCTTGCATCAACGTTCACCCACCGCGAGTTAATGGAAAGTGACTCAAACTTTTGTATTTACACGTTGCTCCTTCATCGTCTCGAATCCGGATCGTTCTCTGGTTTCTCAATTTTTTTGTTTCTTTTTTATTTTGTAATTTCCTACGGTCCCTGTTCCTCGTTCGATATATTTGAGTTGCACTGATCGAAGATCGTAATTCCTGCCGATGGCGTGGAGCATATTTCGATACTGCATTTGCCGAGTGGTTGGCAAGCTCCGAACGTTAACTGACTCTGCGGTATTAAATGGTTGAATCGAACGGTAGAACCGGAAGGGTTGCTTCTACGAATCCATCTCGGCACATTTTGTGACAAGGGTTTTTCCTCAAGACAGGGATGGACGGAGCGATACAGTGAGGACTAATCGAGGCCCGATGCTTCCATTACTGAATCGTTATCAATTAACATTATCATCGATTATTAAATTATTTCAATTAAATTAATTATCATCGATTATCAAATTATTTCAAGTAAATGAATTATCATCAATTATCAAATTTTTTCAATTAAATGAATTATCATCAATTACGAATCACGAGTCGGTGTTCAGTCAATTACTTATTTAACGTTAATTTGGATATCTCGCCCATTGATTTGACATCGCGTTGCGGGGAACTAATTTTTAGCCAAAGATAATGTTTTCAATTGACCCGGATTGCGAGCTTCCCAAAAATTTCAATGAAAATTCAAACCTTTTATCAAAATAGAGAAAAGAAAAGATTAAAAATTCAATGTTATTTTTCTTTTTTCTTCAGCGTCAACAGTGCATTGAGTCCGTTAAATAACGTCCGAGACGGTTCAATTTCGAGGAAAATGCTGCGTTGGATTAAAAAATGCGATGACCCGAGCACGAAGTATTTTTTACTCTCTTCCGGCTCCGCCAGTCATCGTCGACCCCACAGCGAAGTTGATTTTTCCGTAGCGAATCCAGCGAGTAACCGAGGCTCGTGTAATAATTTGCTCTCTCCCATCATCGTCTCTTCCTCGCCGATCTGACGCACCGAGTTTTCTCGAGCCAATTGCCTCGGACCCTTGCTGCTTTATGCGGCTGATCGGAGGAGTCGAGAAATTTCCATTTTCACAGTTCACGGTGCGACCAGAGGCGCCAGAATCGCGAAAGCTCCTTGGTTACCAGTCGAAGCCGCACCGAGAGGCGCACAGTGAAACTCGCAGAGCTTCCCAAACGCGTTCGCCCCGAATGTTAATGAATTTTTCCTCGGTAAACGTGCAGTTATGGAACAGAACAATTGCATATTCCACGCAAAACTCCGGCGGGACAGGAAGAAAGCGGGCGGTTCGCGCCGTTAGCGGCGGAGAGAAGGAGACTACTCGTTAGCTCAAGAATTATTCGAGCTCGCGGTAAATTGTATATACGTATCTACAATCGACGATATTCATTGTAATCCTCCGAGAGCCGCGGTTCGCGGAGTACGAAAAAAACTAAAAAGCTCGTCTGCTCTTCGTTCCACGTGGGTATGAAATGCATACATGTATACATACATAGGAGAGAGCGGGGTAAAATGGAGCAACGGGGCAAAATGGAGTTTTTGAGCAAAACTCAATTTTTCAATCATTTTTGGATCGGACAAGGTGGTAAAACTGGGCAGAAAAGCCTGATGTATCCGATAGGGCAAATTCGGGCATCCAAAAATTATTGGAAAATGACGTTTTGCCCAAAACCCCGATTTGCCCCGTTGCCCCATTTTGCCCCGCTCTACCCTTCCCGCTATACATGTATATATGTATATGTATAAAAGGCAACTTCCGAGGTTTAGTGAGCCGACGCGTCGCTCGCCGGTTTCTCCGCCCGAAGCTAGCCGAGAATACTCTCTGCGGTATCGACATAACATAAAGAAAGCTGCACATCTGGCGTTTGCATGGAGGGAGGATGGGAATTTTAGCTACCGGGCAGCGTCGGGGAAGCTCGCACTCGTTTCTGCAATCCCTGCACTCCGGCCATCGGGATCGCCCCGGTAATCCACTCGACTGCCTTTCTCGGTAGCCGCAAACCCCGGTGTCTCTTTCGCGAGCGCTTGTTCGACCTCAACCGGATTCAATGAAATTCTGCGGAGCGGTCGAGCTCCCCCCTCGATCGTAAGACAATGCGGAAGATAACTTACCCCGAATAATAACCATCCTTCACTCCCGGTGGGAATGAACTGCTGAGCTTAGGAGATACTTCGGCAGATGAACGGGATGAAGAACAGCTGATTTGGCAGTCGAGCATCCTCGTCCCGTTAACCGATGGCTTCCTGGAACTGAAGGAGTGGTTCTTCAAACAGGCGTTAACAATGGTATTGTTTGCGGGATCGCGGTTAAGTCGGACTCAGCTTGGGAGCTCGAATGGAGAGCCAGAAAAATTTGGACACTCGATCCGGTGCTCATCTTATATAAGCGATTACCCTTAAATCGGCACATTGTAATTTCAAAATGTTATCAACAAATTAGTGAAAAAAAAATTATGCGACATATTACCCGACAACCTAATTTCTTTTCTCGTGAAACTGATTTGTTATTTTTTTTGAATACGTATGAAAATTTTCAGAATTTTATGTAATGTTTGAATATTGGGTTTTCTTTATGTTAAAATTTGTTTAAAATCGCATTTTCAAACATTACATAAAATTTTGAAAAAATTCATACCTATTCAGAAAAATTGACTAATCATTTTCGTAACAAAAAAAATTAGGTTGCCGGGTGATTTGTCCATAATTTGTTAATAACATTTAGGTATTATAATTATGCAAAAAAAAATCTTTTCAGCACCTTCGATATGCCAGATTTTTTTCAGATTTTTATTCCATCGAGAAGTGTTTGTAATCTCTCTCATTCCTCTCTCGAACTTAGGTGGCGTCAGCCACGACGCAAGGACTTAACCTACCTCAAGGACTACCTTAAGAAATAGTTCTTGTCCATAAAGCTTCGAATCCTTTTTATTGTTAACTTTACAATTATTTTTCGTTTTTTTCGTAAAAAGCATTTTCAATAGAACTGAAATATAATACAAAAAAGAAATGACCGTGAAAAATATTGTGGACGTTCGTGGACAAGAAACTTTGTTTAAATGAGCAAACCGTTATGTTACCGTGGACGGTTCCGCGAAGAATCGCGGAATTTCTTTGTCTCTCCGAGCTCGTTAAGTATTATCGATCGAAGAGAAAAGTCATTATAATCGTAAAGTATCGTACGACATTCGTTCCGTCTCCGTCGACTGCTCGTCCGTAGTTGTATGACAAGAACGAGGAGGGGACGAGAGTACAATTTAAGTTACTCCGCCGATGTTACAACTGGCTCGCTCTCGCTCTCGCCGGTACGCGGCTCCCGAGCTCTTATCATATTAATGGAAAACTGCTGGGCGAAACGAAAACGACGGGAACCGTGGGGCCGACGACACAATCACGTGCCGGTGTGAATAACAGTGTATTATCCATCGGGAGAACGGAAGCGAAACAGAGACGACGTCGACGGGTCGGAGAGAGAGAATTAAACTTTGAAACTCGATTCGTCGCTGTTTCCATTATGATAAAATTTCACCTGAAACTGGGCATTAAACGCAACACTGGAAATACATATTATACAAACGGGGCCATCGAGGGGGGGGGCGGGGGGGGGAAGCAAATTTTGCATAATTTTCATTCGACCAGGGGATTCTCTAAGATTTTACCTGAGAGTCATTTTTAGTCCGGACTGCCCGCCAGGGCAAAAGACGGCAGTTATGCGCTTCACCGCGATCGGTAAACATTGGCACGGCGAAATATTAATTAACAGATTTTAGGATACTAAAACTTCATATACTGATTGATATTTCTCACAATGCATTCGTGAGCAGAGTTTTCAACAATACATTTATTAACTCATGAAAATAAACCATAATTAGAGAAATCCGATTGAATATTCGCGGTGACGTATCGAAAAATCATATCGGCGAATCGCACTCATACATACAATCGTACATTGACATCGTCAGTTCTCGACACCCAATGAAATTTATGTATCATCATAGCGTTTTTTTGCGTCGTTTTACCTCATCGGTGTTTAGTGCATCATCAGTGTTTAAAAAAAATTATTCGATGCAGTGCCTACGTTAATATTTGGTCCAGTAATTACCGAATACAATAATAAAAAAAATATTATCCCAAATTACGCCCTTAACCGATTATTTTTTTTATTGAAATTAATTAGACTATTTTTTCGGCACACGTACGATTTAAGTTTGTAATTAATCCTGAGGTTTAGTCCAATTATACAAAAGATGAATCACATTGGAACATAAATTACATTCGAGTGTACATGCGCAGAATTCCCCCAAAGTGATTTTTTTTATCCTGTTCGTAATATCTTTCCGCAGCCTCTCTGCAATATAATTTTCTGCAATTAGTTTTTCCCTCGATCGAAACGTCACCGGCAATTTGTCGGACCATTTAGTTCCGTATCCACTGGATGCGAGACAGCAGCTTTGCCGTGCCGCGCGGATGTTCAACGAAAAGTTTTTGCCCCGTCCCGATATTCGTCGTCGTTAGACATCTTTTTTTTTCACCGCATCTCTCGTAATACACAGAATACCGTCTGAATATTCGTCGAGTTTCGCATACTCCAACATTGGCAACGCGGAGGAACGAAGGGTGAAATAATCGCGGCGATGGATCAGCGAGCGAGCGCGAGAGTGTGAGTAACGCGCGAGTATAAAGTTGATCGCCGACACGCAGAGAGGGTGGGTCGATGGAGGGCGACAAAGGTTCAAATAAATCCCGTGGGAGTGCGACCTTCCGGTTCCTGCGTGCTCGTTGGGTACCTGACACGTGTCACCAGACTCCAATACCGATGCGTTCAGTGCCGTCGGCTCGATGCTCGCACACGCAAAAAAATTTATTTATCGCTTCGTCGGTATTTTTATATTTTTATTTTATTTTTTTAATCGACCCAAGTTTCAGTTGATGATGCACTCCCTGCGCTCCGTGTCACTGCCATTTGCCTTGTCGCGATATCAAAGAGCCACTGCAATTTCATTCGACAAAATAAATCCGCGGTTATTACTAAAAAAAACCCCCATTTTTTCGCTTAAACCGATAAAATAAACCATCGCTGCACGCTTTTCATGGGTAATGAACGCTTTTCCGCTCGCGTCGAATGAAAACAGAACATTAGTTACAATTAACGGGGGAAAAAAATATTAAACAGAAACGTCCACGATTGCAACCGCATTTCGCTAAATATTAAACACGACGCCGATGGAGTAAGCAGCGGAGTTAAGGTTTTGAAACGAGAGAAACTCATTTAGCCGGGGATTCATAATGAAGGAAGTGCCCGGAGGGGAAACGGTACCAATGGCGAAATGAGGTTTCGCCGACGGGTTCGCGCGACACGGAGCGCCCTCAAGTACCGCTCCGCGTACCTGCTGAAATTCGGCGAAATCTCCCAGTGTCGGAAGCGAAACATGTGTACGGAGAAACCGCGAGGCGACGTGGTTCTCGGAGGCTCTTTGAGTGCGTGACGAGCGGAGCCAACGCGCGGGCGCGTGTGCCACGGTGACGCGAAACGAATGCGAACGGCGTCGAGTATCATTATGAAATTTTTGCTCCCTTGAATCTCTGAGATGCAATTAGAGATCGCGTCACTCGGGAGCCTCGGGTTCGCATCCGCGAGTCCGACACTACCCCGGATAACTTGTGTAGCGCACTGCACTGGGAGTGCAGTGCGGTACAGTGCGGCACCGATTACAGGAGAGAATGGGACAAAACGGACCATTTTTTACCAATTTTTCCCGAGCGGTAAAACAAAAAGTTTCATTCCAAGTGGTAAACCCGTTTTGCCCCGGTGTGCCATTTCGCCCTGTTCCTCCCTACACAACCGGAGAAGTCAGTTGTCACCGGCGCTTTACATTATTCATGTAAACACCCCTTGTCGCCATTTTCCCATACTCTTGTTCCCTTTCAGGTCGCACAAGGGAGCATTGGACACGACACTGTGGGAGGCAGACGAGCCGAGTAACGCCATTCGGAAATAATTGGAGATGAAGGTTTGCAGAGATCGATCGATTATCGATTCACTATCCATCATCGTCTGTGGAGTGGATCTTCCCCGGTTTCTTTGACGCCGTTGGTACATCGTGGGAGGTTAATTTACAGCACATCCTCGGCCCGGTCTAATTACCATAGATCAAGATTGGGGATGGAGCACAGTGTGCAGGTTTTTTTCTCGAGTGAGATGTTCCTGTTAGGAAGCATCCACAGCCTCGTTGCTGTCGACGCAATGGTCGAATGTATTTCGAAAACATCATAAAAAAACACAATAAAATTGCCTCAATGGTAGACCAAAAATGGCATATGACCAAAAATGGCAATAGACGCATATGAGTGCGACAGAGATGTAGTTAGGTTTTTTAATCCATTTTTCTCTGAAACGTTTCTATAAAATGAAAAAAAAAATGCCACGCGCAGTGCGTTAATCAAATACGCAGTGCGGCCCGAAATTCATTTTTTTATTTTATAAAACCATTTCGGAGAAAAAAGGTTTGAAAATATTTCCAGACTATGTTGATCTTTAGCCCCGCCTAAAGCTTCCGTATCAGTTCCGGTCGAAAAATGAGATTGTTAAACCAAAAGCTTCTTCCATGAGGAAGCAAAAGTAACGTATTTTCGGTAAATGTTCGGAAATCGAGATTTCCGGTTTCTAAATTTCACAGTCTACACACTGAAAAAAAAATTTGCTTGCGGGCTGCCGAAGAAAAAAATGTTTGTTTCAATTGTACTTTCAATTCGTACAATTCCATATGACATTGAAACAACGACAGCAAGGCTGTCAAGGTAACATGTTATCGTTTCAAACCGGTATCAAATTGTATGAATTCAGAGCAGAATTGAAACAACGTTTTTACTTCATTGGCAGCCCGAAAGCAAATTTTACTTGATTCAATGATATTTTTGTATCTGTGCAGCGAGAGCACGAAGCGCACGAGCCACAGCAACCTGCTACTAAACCATAAAGTACCTGAGAAAACAGTTGGAACACTGTTGCCCACGAAATTTCTCTTTTTTCGTGACACCAAACCCGATTTTCGCCCGTCCTACCGTCGTTTCTCCGCCCAAACCGCAATATTTCCTCATGAACCTCACATGAACTAAAACTGAGCGTCTGCGATGTTTCTATTTTTCCCTGCACCGAAGCTGTCGGGAATTCCAACCGAACGTGTGCGTCCCACAGCGCACCGTCCCCGAATCTCTCCCGCTAATTAAATTTGTCGAGAAGTTGCGTCCGTAAACGAACGGAACATGACACCGTTAATCCTCCGCTGCGATACGCGAAGCAACGGTGGATCAGTGAACTTTCACCGCAAAAATGAAGTTGATGATTTAATTAATTGTATGCGAGATTAAAATTGGACCGAAGCTGTCTCTCCCAAAGCGAAACATACCTTCATACCTCCTGACGGATCGTGGCCCGTGAAATTTGTTGTCCGCATTCACCGAGCAGCTGCAAACATTTGCCAAAGTTACGTAGTTTATATATCGCGCGCCTCGCAGTACCGTGTAAACACAGCGAACTCGAGAACCGGAAGAATTTAATAATCGGACGAACTACGAGACTGCCGGATAGCCCGTCTGGTCGAATGGTCGATGATAATAATTTGGGTACACCGAACGTGACGCAAATATGTGGCAATATCGTGAAAATCGTTGTAATATTCGTCATGCACGAGCCACACTCGTTGTTGAAAAATAAGAGACGCGAAGAACAATCGATCAATTATAAAGAACGATGAAGATGAATGTCGGAGAGGCGAAACGTAAATTAAATTCATATTGTTGTATAGCTATAATACGGTATGGAGCGGCGTTGATTGCACGGCTAGCGCTCATCGAACTGAAGAACAATTAACCATCCCTATAAAGCAGCGGCGTCCCCGTCGAATCCGCTATAGCTGGCGCAGCTGTAGAGTAAAACAATGTCCAATACCTGAAGCATATTATCAGCTCCCTCTCGAGAATTCGAAAAAAAAAATTAATTGGATGATTAATCTCCGATGCAACTGCTTCGAAGAACTTCGATGAATTTTTTCTGCTTGAGTTATTAGGAAATCAGTCCATCTTCCGCAAAGTGGAGAAGGCACGATTTACAGCATTCATGTCGACAGCGATCGTTGAAACACTTATAGTCGTTGAAAGGTGCTTGAATTTTATTTCTATTTACAGTATTAGTGTCGATAGCGATCGTTGAAATACTTACGGTCCTCAAATTTATCATCGAAACACGGCAGTCCGGTGCGTGTCGAAGCGCACGAAGCATACGTGAGCCGTAGAGGTGTAACGCGCGAGGTTTCACGCCGCGGAGGCAGAGAGAACTGTTGGATCGGAAAACAGCGGTTATGAATAATGGGAGTACGCAACTGGTACGAACGCTGAGAAGCCTCTGTGTTGCTGGGAGCGAGGTATGGTAATAGCACGGTCGTTTATAAAGTAAAGCCAAAAGCGCGGAATGGTATACAGCTCGACAAATCCACTGGTTTACACACGGGCGGACACTGACGGAACGCGATAACCCGGATTGGCTTCACGGCGAGTTTATGGGAAACGCGAGTGAAAATTGCTAAACTCGACAGAATTATTGTCGACGGTATATTGTTTTCCTTTCGTCCACAATTCGGGCGATGGATTCGTTCGAATGAATAATAATTAATATCATCGTGGGTCGAACGTTTGGTTGGGGGTTTAACGTCCCATTGCGAACCTGCAAAAAGCGCTCCACACTGATAAAAAAGTACAGTTGAACCAACTAAGATTCGGGCAGGGACGTTCAAGTTAATGTTTAGTTGGTCCAACAAAATATTTGAATGACCGAAAAATATTTTGGTGAAATCACCCGACAAATTGTTGAACTAACTAATTTTTTAGCTGTATCAATAAAATCTTTAGTTGAACGTCCCTGCCCGAATCTTAGTTGATTCAACGGTATTTTTTTATCAGTGCAATATTCGGAATTCTTCATTCAATTGTTCGTCTATTCGACGGTGAGTCCTCGGACTCTCAACACTGAGAAAAAGAATAGTATTTCCCACGTTATCGAATAGTTCCCAGGGAGAACGTCTACATAGATAGTTTCTGATAGTGCATATTCAATTGATCAAACCATAATTGTGGTTGCCACCATGATTTTTTGTCATAGTCGTAACTGCACATATAGACGTGGGAACCATGGGAACTATTTTTTATGGTAAAAAGTCAGTATCGTTGCTTTAACTATGTCATTTTTTCTCAGTGGATCGATCAACTACGCTGGTTTCATGATTTTTAATATATGTGCACCATTCGCAAATCAGTCTATCTACCGTCTATTCGTATTCTTTCCTGGGCTCTTCGTGAACAAAACAGATTTGTCAGACAGCGCTGAAGCGCCCCGTGTTTCCATCCATTCATTGCCTCCAATAAGGTGCACCAAATGCAATTCTATCGTTCCACTCGACAGAATCATCATCACCGGTATATTATTTTCCTTTCGTTCGCAATTCGGGCGATGGATTCATTCGAATGAATAATAATTAATATCATCGTGGGTCGAACGTCTTGTTGGGGGGTTTAACATCCCTTTGCGAACCTATAAAAAGCGCTCCAATATTCGGAAGTTTTCATTCAATTGTTTGTCTCTTCGACGGTGAGTCCTCGGACCCTCGATCGATCAACTACGCTGGTTTCATGATTTTTAATATATTTGCCCCATTCGCAAATCAGTCTATCTATCGTCTATTCGTATTCGTTCCTGGGCTCTTCGTGAACCCAGCATGTTTATCAAACAGCGCTGAAATTTTCATCCATTCATTCTCTCCAATAAAGTACACCAAATGCAATTCCGTCGTCCCATTCGACAGAATCATGGTCGCCGGTATATTATTTTCCTTTCGTCCGCAATTCGGCGATGGATTGATTGGAACGGGAATGAATAATAAGTAATATCATCGTGGGTCAAACGTTTTGTTGGGGATTTAACGTCCCATTGCGAACCTGCATAAAGCGCTCCAATATTCCAAATTCTTCTTTCAATTGTTCGTCTCTTCGACGGTGAGTCTTCGGACTCACAATCGATCAACTACGCTGGTTTCATGATTTTTTATATATTTGCCCTATTCGCAAATCAGTCTATCAACCCTCTATTCGCATTCGTTCCTGGGCTCTTCGTGAACCCAACAGGTTTGTCAGACGGCGCTGAACCGCCCCGTGTGTTTCCATCCATTCATTCTCTCCAATAAAGTGAACCAATGCAATTCCATCGTCTATTCCAGCACGCTCGTTTGGGCTTTTGTTTATCAAGCGACGAACGAAAAGCGCGGTTCGCAGGCTTGGCGGACACGGTGAAAATGTTGGGCCACGAGCCGAAAACCGTCTGGTCACATTCTCTCCGCTTTCTCCGGCCACTCCAATCTGCAAGCTTCGCGTCTGTATTATATTCGCTCGTCTCTTTCTCCATTCAATCGTGAGCTGCACGCACAGTCGCAGATTTCTTTTGTTCCAAGTTCCACTTTGTCGTTTATCTTTTCGTTTTTCTTTATTTTCTTTCCTTTTTTGTTTTATCTCCGTACTGATTTCGAAAGACTCAGCAATAAATAACAAAACGGGATTGCCGAGCGGAGCGAAACTGATGCGTCCGTTATCTATCCGTGCACGCGCGCACGCTCTCGCGACCCTATTTTATTTTCGTTTTATTTTTTTTTTTTTCTCTCTATTCTCTTTTCATTTCGACGAGTCTCTAGTCGGTCGCAATCATCCACTGTACAACGTCGTATATTATATCCGTTGGTATATTTGGTCCTCTTTTTTGCTCCGCCCACCGAACCCAGTATTGAAAAGAAAATAATAATGGAAACTCGATATGGAAACGAACAAAGAATATTCCTTCATACGTATCGTGCCTCGTCCGCGAATCCGTTTCGTATTAATCTTTGTTTCGCTAGCCGAGAATCAGGCGGAAGGAGGGAGGCCCTTGCGACCGGCTCGCCGTATTGTCCGGGACACTGGCGCAGTAACGCAATAATAACACCCCGGCAGATATCATCCGGAGGGGATTGTTTCCTCTACTTCACGCGAAAATCGATAATAACCGAAACGTACGTTTTGCGAAGTTCATTATTTTTTTTTTTTTATAAAAAATAATTTCGCCCGTACTGATAAAAGAAATAGATTGCGCGGCGTGAAATATTTTGAACCCAAACGCTCCTCTATTTTTTTCGCACCGAAGGGCCGCCCATTGTCGCCGGGCGGAGAGAGCGGGGCAAAAGGGAGTCCCGTATTTTATTTCTTTCCGCGAAAAAAATTGAAAAAAAAAATGGTCCGTTTTGCCGGTTCATCCGCTAAGCCAAATTACTTTCGCCGGGCTATTATTTCCCGGAAGATCAGCCGCTGCCGCCGGAAGGGTGTCGAAGAAAATGGAGCTCCGCGCACGAGCGTCGATTCGTTCGGCGTGAAATAGGAGCGCCGGCTGCCAAAGGGGTTTGTGTCTCAGTGAGGACCATTCCGTTGCGTTGGGAGGAGAAGGTGGACGAGATCCGTTGGAAACTGTCTGTGCAACGGAATCGCTTTGGGTGCCGCGACCGGACCCGGTGCAGACAACCGGCTTCGGCTAAGCGTATTTGCTCATATGCCGATTCGTGCCCGAGCACAAACATAAACGCGAATAACCAGATAGAGAGCTGCCAGTCCCGGTGTTATATCTCCTGTGAACCCGATCGACCTCTCGCCAGTTGATACGGCACACCGGAGTGAGAGTGAACCGTCCGAACGCGGGTTTTCGCTCGTCGAGTGTTAAACTCAGTCCTCGAGTGCCATGGACTGGACAGGCGCACACACTACACACCTCGAACGTTCAACCAGCCAAAGCGGGTCAACGGGCGATAAAACGCGCGACAGACAATGAAACGCGCGCGGCGATAGAGGCGGCGTATAACTATCGGCCAAGCTCCGACACGCAACGCCGATGTTGGATCCCATTGGACGCCAATGGGTGTAGGAAGGATCGATACTTCATTGCCGACGAGCCCACTAATCGTGTGTCCAGCGTTCGATTTCTATTTTCCGGTTCCGTCTCGATAAATATGTTTCCCTTGTGCGAATGAAGGGTGAAGATCGGACCGTGAACGTAGCTCGCGCGGCGCGCTGCCGCTTGCCTGCTCGGTAGCCTTTTGAAGTCCGCCCCGACAACGGTATTCAATTCTCTCCTGGTATCGATGTTCACCATGTGGTTGAAAACCTCAATCCTGACTGTCTGGAAAAATAGTATGGAACGCATTCCGTTGTGACGGGGTTATTCTGTTAGAGAAGAAAGAAAACAACGAGTTAGGTTGAGTGCGTACAATAATGATTTTTTAGGCACTCATGCCTTGAGCGTAAGAAGTGCTTATCAAAATGACTACTTTACAGATCTTCATCCCATCGGACGTCCGTATCGTGGTATAATTTCGCAACGAATCGACCAACGCAGCGAACATTTTCTACGTAGTCTTGTTTTATTTTTTATTAATATTTTTTATTAATGTGTTCGGTACTTATTGCACTGAATATTAATATAGAGACTGCGTCGAATAATTTTTTTCCCACGCTGGTCACGCACTAGACACCGATCACGTATTTGAAAAATAAAAATCACAGTTATATAGTGTCGACAGTTGATTTGCAGCGAATCGCAGAATGCTCGGGAAATCTTGTACTGACTAACTCTGAAATTAGCTGCGATACACGGTGAAAGGCAAATGATGACTGCATATCTGGCTGAAATTTCGATATGGACAAGCATGCTTTTTTCCAAAGAGTCTTCGTCTCTATAAATCCGCATCAAATCCTAACGAAGCCTGAAAAAAAGACGCAGGTCATGACTCAAAGAAACTCCCTGCCAAATTCTATCAAGAGATTTTTTGTCGATTCGAAGAACAGTGGATACGAAGAAAACACTGAAAGTCACGCCCAGAAAAAAAAATTTATTTGACGGCCACCGTTTATTAAGATTAAGTAAAATATTCATTTGATTTAAATAAATATTTATTTAAATGAAGTAAATAGTTACTTAAATGAAATAAATATTTATTTAAATCAAATAAATATTTTACTTAATCTTAATAAACGATGGCCGTCAAATAATTTTTTTTCTGGGTGCACGTGATCGCCTTGAAACGCATAACTGCCGTTTTTTGCCCAATGGACAGTCGGGAGTTAAAACAGATTTGTACATTTTGCAACAACCGGCTGGCCGCTTTGTTCAATTTAGCTTTCAAACTAATGTCCGGTGGAAAACCAATTACGGAAACTAGAATTTGATTTTACTTCGTCGACAGGATAGACGGGTCGCTGTCCTCCGCGCACCTCGTTGATGTTTTCCGGTCCAGGGATAACGGGTCCCAGTACGGCTCATGTTTTACGCTGAGCGGCTTCTAAGCAGGGTGCAAAATAAACGTTCCAGGCGTCGAACACCCATGAGGAATAGTATTTCAGTCTTCTCTGCACACACGCTTCGTGGGAACGGTTTATGTTATCCAGTCTACAGCGAACCAGAGTGGAGCAAATCTCCACTGTATTCGTGACTTCGGCTGCGAAATTCCACGGGACTTTGAGGGCTCGATTTGGCCGTAGCGTGTAATTCAATAACGAATAAGCCCTTCATCGTAAATAACAATTATTATCAGGACCCTATCAGGGCCCGATGTAACGCTCGAAAATGTCTACTCGGGTGAGAACACAATTCGCATACCCGACAGAACGGGGTACCTTTTTGATCGGAACGATTTGACCAAAAAAAAAGTGACGGTTTTCGTGACGAAGGTGCCCATTTTGCCCCTATCAGGGCCCGATGTAACGCTCGAAAATTTCTACTCGGGAGAGAACACAATTCGCATACCCGACAGAATGGGGTACCTTTTTGATCGGAACAATTTGACCAAAAAAAAAGTGACGGTTCTCGTGACAAAGGT
>JAPYZD010003475.1:0-12997 GCA_030522725.1 Ichneumoninae sp. B BG-2022a
AACTCTAAATTCTTGTTTCAAATAAAAACTCCAAATTCTTATTTCAAATAAAAACTCCAAATTCTTCTTTCAAATAAAAGCTCGAAATTCTTGTTTCAAATAAAAGCTCGAAATTCTTGTTTCAAATAAAAACTCGCAATTCATGTTTCAAATAAAAACTCGAAATTCTTGTTTCAAATAAAAGCTCGAAATTCTTGTTTCAAATAAAGACTCAACATTCTTGTTTCAAATGAAAACTCACCATTCCTGTTTCAAATGAAAACTCATAATTCTTGTTTCAAATGAAAACTCAAAATTCATGTCTCAAACAAAACCTCAAAATTCTTGTCTCAAACAAAACCTCAAAATTCATGTCTCAAACAAAACCTCAAAATTCTTGTCTCAAACAAGACCTCAAAATTCATGTCTCAAACAAAACCTCAAAATTCTTGTCTCAAACAAGACCTCAAAATTCACGTCTCAAACAAAACCTCGAAATTCTCGTTTACAGATTAAAAACGCGCCTGTAAATAAGCATGGATTGCCGATGCAGCCAGCGGCATCTCTTCAGCCACCGAACAGTATTCAGCAAGCGAATCAATCCTACCAGAGCCCGCAGCAGCTCATTCACCAGAACCAAATCCACCAGAGTCCAAGGTTTTCGCAGCAGCACGTTCAGAACATGCACCAGCGGCAGCTGATCCAACAGATGCAGCAGCAGGTCGTTGGTCAGCAGAGTCCTCAGAGCGCAATGAGAAGTCACCAGCAACAGGCGCACTTTCCCGTCGGTGTTGGTTATCAACAGTACCAGCAGCAACAACAACAACAACAACAACAACAACAGCAGCAACAGCAAGCCAGACAACCAATGTCGAGATCTCAGCTCGATTTGCCGAGCACGTCGAGGCAAAGTTTGGACGTCCGAGTGCCCGGACAGGAAGTCTACTATCACTACGCCCAGAACAGAACGCGATACGGCGCTCCTCAGGTGTACATGAAACCCGAGGCGAATAATCAGGAAGGCGAGTTTCAGCCGAGAAGTTCAGGGAAGTGTATCGAGAAAGCCGCCTCGCAGCCTCAACTCTGTTACGAGGAGGAGAAGAATGGCGAGAGGAACGCGGACAAGGACGACTACGCCAACGGCATTCCAGTCGACCCGATGACCAAGGAAAAGTACGAGATCACGGTCGAGGACCGCGGCGACGGTGTCGCGGACTTCGGCAGAAAGGGCTCGCAGAGGCAGAACAATCAGGAGCAGGTCAGACCGGAGACGAGTTTTGGTCTCGGCCGCGACGAGGTGAGGTCTTCGAAGAGGGATCTGATGAGCGGCGAGTACCTTCAGGATGGAAACGCCGACACCAAGGACCTCAACGCCGTGCAGAAGCGCATCGAGGAGATGCACAAGAGAAGCGAGCACGAGGCGTCTTCGTCGAACCTCTACGGGCAGAAGATCCAGGTCAAGGATCCGTCGGAGATGGAAAATCTGAGGATCTCCGTGAAGAAGAGCCACGCGCACGAGGTTGGGAGTAAGCTGGAGGAGATGCCGAGGAGGCTGGAGAAGACGAGTTACCAGGAGCGAAACGTTCCTCAGAAGCACGACATCAGGAAGGACGAGCTCGAGCACGGGATGTCGAGATTGAAGCTTCAGAACCAGGGCTCCGGCTCGGACTACGACAAGACCGGGCAGAGCTCGTCGAACGTGGACTCGGGAAGGGGCTCGGCGGTTTACTCCAGCGGAAGACGACCGGCGCCCGAAGATCAGAGCGACCCTCGTCAAGGTTCGTCGGCTCGGATCGTCTAATGACTTTGGTAATTCGGACGAGAAATTTCTGTATTACCGATCTTCTTTGCTTTTTGTTTTGTTCGCCAATAGGACAGGATTCCGAGTGGGTTGACATCGTGGAATCCGAACTACGAAGCATATTGGAACCGAGGGACGTTCCGGCGATGGCTCACTCGACGCTCTCGGAGAGCGTCTCTTCGGTCAGCCCACCCTTGCCGCCGCTGTCGCCTCACGGCAGTCCGAGGACTCCGAGAAATCGATATTCGGCCAGGTAGGCGCTTGTTCCTTCGGCACCGTATCGATATTTTGGATACACAGAAAAAAAAGCGTGCAAAGCGATTTGCACAATTACTTCCTCATGTTTTACCTTTTTGTACATAACTTCCTCTGTGATAAATTCCGTTGTTCCATGTTGGCTTCCTCATAGAGGAATCTATAATTAAAATAAAATTTTCACAACAAAAATTTACCCCAGAATTTATTATAGGATATCGCAAACTGAAATTTGCAGATTGCGTCGTTTTAAGGCCATTTTTAGTCTATTCCTCAGTGCTGATTACGAAACTATAACTCATTTTACTCTTTGCGTGGTATTTGATTCAGAAATTGAGATCAATTGGGATTGTGGGATTTTGAAAAGTTTAGTTTCAGAAAAATTAAAAATTTTCAAAATGCCAGAAAATTTAAACGATTGGATCAATTTTTACCAAATTTAATACTCAAATTACACGGTTTTTGGTAATTTTAGAAAATAATCAAAATTCCATAAAATCTGATTCCTTCGGTAGATTTCGGCCAAATTCAATACCAAAGGTCTTTGATAAAAAATACTATATTCGTGTGCAGTCTTATGACGATAGCTCAAAATTTACGAAAGTTAGAGCTACCACAGACTTTTTTCAAAAATTTCGAATTCCTGTAAAATCCCGAAACGGGTCGCATGAAAATTCATGAAAATTGTATCGAAAATTATATCGAAGGTTGCACAAATCTTCATGAAAATTATATCGAAGGAGGAGACGTGACCATTCTACTAGTGTACAAAATTTGAACCCGCTATCCCAAGCCATTTCCGAGTTATAGTCGTTCTAAGCGATGCACGCTGTCACACACATACACACACACACACACACACACACACACACATACATCCGGACGCCAGCTAAAAATCACATTTCTCGACGTTTTCAACCATTTTTAGTACGCTGACATTAAAATCTCGAAACATTTTTTTTTTTCACGAAAACATAGCTTCCTCTACGAGGAAGCAAAAATCATTGCATCAAGTAAAATTTGCTTGCTGGCTGCCAATGAAGTAAAAACGTTGTTTCAATGCTACTTTGAATTCGTACAATTTCGTACCGGATTGAAACGATAACATGTTACCTCGACAGTCTTGCTGTCGTTGGTTCAATACCATATGGAATTGTAAGAATCGAAAGTACAATTGAAACAAACCTTTTTTTCTTCGACAGCCCGCAAGCAAATTTTTTTTTAGTGTAGGCGTTTGTTCCTTTGGCACCGTGTCGATATTTTGGATACTTATTTATTCGTCGTCGTCCGCAGCTTGCCCTACGGATCCAAGCCGAACTACAGCGAATACGGGAAGAATGGCGACAAAAGAAACTTTCCGAACGCCGGCAAGCATCGAGGCGCTTGCACCTCGAAGAAGGACGCCGCGAAGAAGTTGTCGCATCGTGAGTGCGGATACCATGATCGTATCGAGGATATAATCATATGATAATCTTACTAGTAGTTGTGAAAGATGTTTGTTACACTCGGTGCGGAAATGTGAGTTTTAGGCACGCTTCGCACAAAACCCACATTTTCACACCTCGTGAAGCTAAATTTGACACGACACGAAAAACTTTTTCTGAACTCATCGGAAAATGTTTTATCGCACTAGTATCGTAAATTACTGTTATGTAACTCATGCATGAAAAGCGCGACTTTCCGTACCAGCCGAGAGTGGCGTAAGTGGCGCTTTGCAGCCGTGAGTTTAGTGAATTCCCGGCGCATGCGCAGATCCGCTCTTTTGCGTGCGATTTCTGGAACTTAATGCACGCTGCTCATTACTTTATGCATGCTGGCTGCACTTTTTCTGCATTCTTTACAAAAGTACTGTTATTGCACTGAACAAAAAATTCGCTTGCGAGCTGCCGAAGAAAAGAATGTTTGTTTCAATTCTACTTTCAATTCTTACAATTCCATATGATATTGAAATAACGACAGCAAGACTGTCAAGGTGACATCTTATCGTTTCAATCCGGTAAGAAATTGTACGAATTCAGAGTAGAATTGAAACAATGTTTTTACTTCATTGACAGTCCGCAATCAAATTTTACTTGATTCAATGATATTTTTTTTTCTGTTTGACCTCCATACAATGTTAGATCTTTTTTTCTTTGAAATCAATTTTTTTACACATAATGCCATATTTTTTTACACATATTACCAATTGATTGAAGTCCTTCAGCCTTAATCTAACTATGTTATGTTCGTCCTACGTTTGTGCAGTGTTCGGTGTTGAAGCTGGTGATCTGACGTCGACGACCACAGCCCTCGATTTGGATTCCATGCTGGACAGAAGCGACTCTGACTTGAGTACGAACGACGCGCGGACGATCAGAAAACAGTTGGAAGGATTGGAGAATATGTACAGCGAGGCGAGTACTTGTCGATGGTCTTTGATGGATGGTGTAAATGTTGAATAATCGCATTAATCCACAACGTTTCTATGGCAGGTTTTGAAGTTACTGGGCGGCAGCGTAAAGAAGCGGAGAAAGGCGAGAGGACTGGCGAGTTACGGTTCGGTGTCGTCACTGCCCACTTCCTCGGTCTCATCGAGGCCCGTTGCCAGACACCACGACAAGAGAAGATCCCATGTGATCGACGACCGAATGAAGAAAGCAAAGGATGTCAAGGTGACAAATAGTCGAGTCGGCTTTGCGAATAAACATAAGATCGTTGAATGTAATACTTTCAGAGCATAAACAAACGTTTTCAACGATTAGAGTCTCACGTTGTTACTCTGGCGAGATCCGTCGCTCATTTGTCATCGGAAATGCGAACGCAACATCTCATGATCCAGGTTGGTAGACTTTCAAAAGACCTCGGCAGTATTTTAAATACGTGATATATTTTAGGTATTTTAAATACTTAAATACTTTACGTATTTAATATACTTTTCGGTCCATTTAAGTATAAAATAGAACATATTTTTACACGCAGCTCCACATTTGAATTTTAAGAGTGATTGTGGGAATTTGCGCAGCCAAAATACTAATAAAGTAGTTAACAGAAAGGAAAAAAAAATGTTATGCAAAAATAATGTAAAGACTGAAATTTAATTGGAAAAAATGAAATTGACATTTCAATGGTTTTTTTATTTTACGACTTATTTTCGGAAGTACTAAAGCGAAGCACTTATCAATGTATTTTAAGTACAAAACATATTTTGTATTTAAAATACTTTTTGGGCCATTTAAGTATAAAATAGAACATATTTTTACACTCAGCTCCACATTTGAATTTTAAGAATGAATGTGGGAATTTGCGGAGCCAAAATACTTGGAAATAGTTGACAGAAAGGAAAAAAAATGTTACGCAAAAATAATGTAAAAACTGAAATTTAATTAGAAAAAATGAAATTGATATTTCATTGATTTTTTTATTTTACGACGTATTTTCGGAAGTATTAAAACGAAGAACTTATCATTGTATTTTAAGTACAAACAATATTTTGTATTTAAAATACATATAGTATTTTGTATATTTTCAGTATTTTCCAGTATTTTGCCCAACTCTGATTTTCAATTGAATTTATTACTGTATGTAAATAATCGAACGAGTTACACAAGTTTGCGATATTTTATAGGAAATGGAGAATATCCGAGGGGAGATCGCGGCATTGCGGACGCAGACGAGTATGGCTATGGTGAGGTCGCAGTCGCAGCCGCTGATCAAGGATTCGGAACTTCCGGCGCTGTCGAATCCCTCGAGAGTCAAGAAATTGACAAAGTTCTTCGGAGCCGAGCCCCCCCTCATACGACTTTTTCTCCGCGAGCTCGGCTACGAGGTGAGTTACGAATAATCGAATCGCACCGACATCCCGTCTAACGAGAATAAAATTATTCGTCAACAGAAATACGCGAACGCATTCGAGAAGGAAAAGGTGGGAATGGTCGAGTTGCCTTACTTGAGCGAAGAGAGGCTACAGAAAATGGGCGTTCCGCTGGGCCCGAGACTAAGGATCCTTCAAGAGGCGAGAATATCCGTTTGCAAGGATCCCGTTTACGTCGTTTGAATATAAAATACGCGAGCGTATCAATTATCTTTAACACGAGGAGAAAAATAAGAAAAACAATAAGTCTTTCAAAGGGGCACACAAAGTTACAAATTGTAGTTGCAAGCATACCCTAGAATTTTATTAATCAAAACTGCGACGGTTTTGAAAAACGATTTTTAAAAAAATCATCAATCTCGCGGTGTTCCTCCTCCCGGTCAGACTGAAGACAATCGAAGAGAGAACAAGGCGGATGACGCGCACAAGACCGAGTACGATAGACGATACAGACATTATTATTATCCATACCGACTACAGTTTAAACGACGACAGTTCAAGAGATGTTACTATAGCTTTAACTATTTATGTACGAATGGAAAGATGTCGTGTGCGTTATGATCGAGGCGAGGGTGCGACAATGGCGGCATAGGATTAATAAAGAAAACGGAAAAGCCAAAGAGACTTTGTGAGGAGATACTTCAAGGGTCAAATGGGGGGCGGCTGAGCTCTTGATGAAATAAAACAGAATATGAGGCTAAAAGTAGAGGAAACATCAACAATTTCGATGGGGGGTGAAAGACCACGAGTCTCATCTAACGTCGACAGGTACCAAAGAATCGATATCCGTTCTCGAGTGCCGATCCGGTAGACGCTGCCTCTTGACTTTTTAAAACGACACTTTCAAGCCTGCGAAGTAGCCGAGAACACTCAGATATAATATCATCTTGATTGTTTCTAATATCGCGATATCTCGTACACGACCAATTTTATCTGCCTATCGGTCTTCGATCCTTGTATAGCAAATAATAATCATCGATATTAATAATTATTCATTATCACTTATACGTACGTATAGATACGCCTGTTTATCTTCATATTTCAATAAACGATTCAACGACACGATTCGACGTACGATTGTTATATCAACTATGTAAAACTTTTGTCCAGTCATCCGTTAAACTGTTTAATAACCCACGTTGCCTTTTAACCAAACTTGGGCAAATACACTAAGTACTAGTAGTATCAACTACTGAGTCGGTATTCAGTACTCAGATCTTCAGCAAGTTAAGTTCTGCCAGTAATTAATACGTCAGTGCTGAAGTCCTATCCAGTGCTCGGTACTTCAAGTACTGGGGCCTTCAAGTACTGGGGCCTTCAAGTACTGGGGCCTTCAAGTACTTGGACCCTCAAGTACTTGGACCCTCAAGTACTTGGACCCTCAAGTACTTGGACCCTCAAGTACTTGGACCCTCAAGTACTTGGACTCTCAAATATTTGGTACTTCAAGTACTTGGTACGTCAAGTACTTGGGCCTTCAAGTACTTGGGCCTTCAAGTAGGTACTTGGTACTTCAATCACTTGGTAATTAAATTACTTGGTACTTCAATCACTTGGTACTTCAATCACTGCGTACTTCAAGCACTTCGTACTTCAAGCATTAAGTACTTCAATACGTACATTACGTACTTAGTGTATTTGCCCAGCTCTTCTTTTAACCATGTCGCGACATCGCTCGCCGATATCATTGTAGAAAGTTTGAAAAGAAACTGCGCTACGACATCTCCGTACTGTGAGTTTCCTCATAGTCCTTCGCTGATCAACCGTCCGGCGTCTTAAATTGGATAATCGTCGATGGACACGTAGCGGTAGCTGATGTTTAAACTCACGGTGAATCTAATACGCGAGGCGTTCTATTTTTATATAACTCCGGACATTGAAGAGCTAATGGTCGGTCTACTCGCGTACAGGCTCAACGATCACCGAAATTGATGATTCGCGATTATTCTCGATTACTCGAGCCAGCTATATCGTGCGCAATTAGATTGGAAATTGCGAACTAGCAGGAGAATCATTTTGTCACTTCCGTACTCATTGGATCGTTGAGTACAATAAAGCTGATGATTTTTCTTATACAACATGCGCCCATGTAGCGATTATCGATAACGTAGACGGGAGTTAATTAAAGGGATTAGGCAGCGAAAATAGGCTGTAAATGGGATAAAATTCAAATGACACTTGTGAAGAACTGAAACAACGTACATAAGTTTTCTTTTTTGCAAAATTTTTATTGGAGTTTTGGCTATTAAATTCAGAGGTTAGAGTTTCAAAAATATACATATCTAAGGCAGTTATGGGCGGATAAAGAAGACCACGCGTCTCATGCTCTGCTCCCTTATTGCCACGATTCCAAGTGAGAACGGTTAAAGTTTTCGGCAATTTCCAAGCACCATCTTCTTCGTGGGATGTTCCTCTACGGACGGAACTGAAATTTTTAAACGAACATAAAAATTAAGAAAATGGCGTGTAAAATTTGAAAAACATTGAAAAAGGATTGATTATTGTTGTAAAGACAACAATAATAAATTTATTTTTTCACATAGACGTTAGTTCACTTTGTAAATAAACTTTGTGATATCTTCATAAAAAAAACAAACTCGCCGAAAATTAACCGTTCACTTGGAATCGTGGTAATAAGCAGCGCATGAGACGCGTGGTCTTCTTAATCCGCTCATATCTCACTTAAATATTAATATTTTTGAAACTGAAACCAGTGAATTTAATAGCCAAAACTCCAATAAAGACGCTGTAAAAAAGAAAATGTATATACGTTGTTTCAGTTCTTCACAAATGCCATTTGAATTTTGTCTAATTTTCAGCCTATTTTCGATGCCCAGTCGTAACGGCATTAGATGTAATTTTGGCTGCGTCACTCACGGTCATCGCGTACATTGAAAGCGGCGATCGTAAACCGGAAAGGCAAAACAGAAGCGGCAGATAGTAAACGGTGCCCGCCAGCTTCGAGGGTCAAAGATCTTTGGCCATTCTAAGAATGCTGTCGCGTCTCGTACGGTTCGTGCAACAAGTTAGCGACGATCAAACAAATTGTATCGGGTAATTCCCGGTCCGTATCGGAAAATGGGGCCGACGGTTGGGAAGAAAACTCGGACGTCTCGAAGGGTATCGAAGGACTGTCGCTTCATGTTATCGGCTATTTAAGGTACTCTAAGCGGTACAGTCCCGCCAAACGTGAGTTTCAGAAAAAATTCGAAAGCTTCTCACGGCATAAAAATCTGAAAAAGTCAAGTAGATGGGAGATGGTGCAAAGATTGTTTTTGTAAAATAATAATTAAACTTTGTCATTAATAGATTGACGATAAAAATCATTATTCAACAAATTGCCGGGCCATTCCAAAATATTACTGATAAATTAACGATAAATTGTTCAACAAATTACCCGGCAAATGAACTATTTTCCTTCATAAAAATAATTCGTTTATTTTTCTGGATACATATGAATTTTTTCCGAATTTTTTGTAATCTTTGGAAATTGCCTTTTTTCACAACTTTAACATAGAAAAAACGCGATTACAAAAAATTCTGAAAAAATTCATACCTGTTCAGAAAAATAAACGAATAATTTTTATGTCAAAAAATAGTTAAGTCGCCGGGTAACTTGTTCAACACTTATTTTATCGTTAATTCGTCAATAAAATTTTGGAATTATTATTACGTAAAAATGTTTAAATTTTTTCCCTGAAACTCACATTTAGCCGGTCTGTACCGTCCGCACCACCTCAACATCCACAAAATATTCCGCAGCGCTCGAAGCCAGTGTGCGGGAAAAAAAATTACTCGAGAAGATAGAAAAAGAAATTCCCGTCGCTATTAATACACCGTCTATTATAAGCGTTTGGGGGTGAATCAATATTTTTCTCCGTCATCCGAGCGATTGCCTCCTGACGCATGTTCTATGGGATATTAATAATGCGCAATGCTAATAGAAACCGTCGACGAGCATTGTTTACGAAAGTTCGAAGTCGGAGATGGAAGGTCAAACGAGGTGTTAGGACGCGCGATAAAAACGAGCGTGTAGCTCCCTCGGTGACCTCCAGGGAGTCGAAACGCGTGGGGCCGAGCATTTATCGGGGCTAACGACACAAGCCGAGACGAACAAGATACTATCTCAATTGACCTATGCCCCACCCTGATCGCGCTATCAGCTTACTCAGTCGAGAGCCGCATCGGATTTCGTTCACTCGCTACCGAGACGTTGCCGAGAGATGAAGAGCTACGGTGTTGCGGTTGCCTTCCTCGGCATCTTCGCTATAATCTGTTGCGGCGCATACGCGGATGTTGTTCCGTTCCAGGCCTGCCCTTACCCCGACGGTGAGTACTCAATTGAATTGCCGACGCGATATAATCGATAATTTAATAAATAAAAAATTTTCAGCCAACGCGCCGATCAACTGCACCGTCCACGAACTTCGTGTTACTCCTTGCAAGGAAGCGGCTCAAGGAAAACCCTGTCGTATAAAGCGCGGTCAGAATGCCAGCATCGGTTTCGATTACACTGCAGGTGAATAATATCAATTTTTTTTTCATTCATTTCATTTAATTTCATTTATTATCAATTTATTAGATACAAACTATTTTACATACATTGAATTTTCTGTCCGCAGAAGCTTTAAAGCTCGTACGTGCATATCACCATACATATACTTTCTACATAAATAACGCTCCATATATTATTCAGTCTACGCTTTGATGCATTCCATCCATTAATTTTTTCCCGAAGGTATTCACAAAAATTCACATAAGAAATTCCGCAATACTTTCTTCCGCAGCTCCTCGTATCCATTACATTGCTGTTTTCAGGCTGCTTATTGCACCAATGCGTACCAGTTCTCTAATTTGCAGATTTTAAATTAAAATTTTTTGTAAAAAAGTGTTAAATTATATTCGGCGACCGTTTTCTAAAATTTTTATTGGTGCTCTCAGACTTTGAAGGCGAGACACTGGAAGGACGTGCCTACTGGGTGAATCAGGTTCTCGATCTGCCCTTCCTTGGCATGGAATCGAACGCTTGTCTGGCGACCGAGTGCCCAGCGGCTCGGGGTCAGAAACGAACTTACCACATGGATCTGCCAATATCGAAGAATTATCCACTCGTAAGTAAAAAAGTGGACCGCAAAATTGCGACTTTCGCGTATATTTTTGGTACAGAGTCTGTCGATAAGGTTCGAACTTTAATCCTTCGGTTTGAATGACTTGAAAAAATAAGGCGAAGTTATTCATGGTTACCACGGACCTGGAAAACCTAGAAAACCCGGAAAATTCAGGGGATTTGTTGGGACCTGGAAAAGTCAGGGAAAAGTCATGGAATTTTTTTCAAACTCTCAACATTTTTTTAATCTGATGTTTTAACGGTTAATTCTGTGCCGCGTGAAATTTACATTTTTCGCTTCAGTAAACTTGTGGACTATATACAGCGTATATATGACTATGTCATGATGTTATTTTATTTGCGAACTTTTAATATTGTAAACTGACTTTAGTATATTAATAGTCATTATATATTATATTTTACGTTACTTGTAATTGACTTTTCCTACGCTGATCGACAGACTGGAAAAATGAATTTTTTGTTCTGGAAAACCGAGAAAGTCAGAGAATGCCAGTTGGACAATTTCATGGCAACCTTGGTAATGTACACTGAAAAAAAATAACATAGTAAAAGCAACAATACTGACTTTATACCATAAAAAATAGTTCCCAGGGCGAACGTTTACATTTTATAGTTATGACAGTGACAAAAAAAATCATGGTCGCAACAAAAATTATAATTTAACCAATTGAATACATACTATCAAAAACTATCTATATAGACGTTCCCCCTGAGAACTATTGGTATAGTAGAAAATACTATTTTTTTTTCTCAGTGTACGATTCGAAAATCCGGCGACCCGCACGTGTCACGTACTTGATAAATGCACGAGTGAAATTTTCCGAGTCAAAGGGACTGCCGTTTGTCATCGTCTTTTGTTCAATGTTAATTAACACTCAAAAGGAACCAAGTGCATATGTGGCCGTGCATCGAACGAGAAGTGTTACAAGGTCGCCGCCCTCCATTAATTGATAAATCGACGTCAATCAACTGGTTCACAACGTATAATCACTCCCCTGTTACAACTCTTACACCATAGAGCTATTGATATTGACTCCTACAACAAGGACTCATCGTCGTCGTTTAATTTGATAATTGCAATAACTGATATGAAATTTCGTTGCAGAGAACGTACGACGTCAAGTGGAAGCTCTCTAATCCCCAGGAGCAGGAGTGTTGCTTCATCTTCCGGATCAAAATACACAAATGAAGTGGTAGCTCCGCAATCTTCGCAACGGGCATCGATCGCAAATGCGTCAATTGAAGTGTAAAACTGCGTTCTCGCGATGGATAGTTTTATTATCACAAAGCCCGGATAGATGTGAAGGATAGAAGTTTCTGTTTCTATGGGAAAGTAAAAAAATGAAGAGGGCTAAAAGACCTCGGTCGATAACCCGTTGATATTATATGTATTGCATATCGTTTGTAAATGTCTCACCATCAATATTGTAAAGACCAAAGTCAATAAATACATTTACTACTACTAATGTTGTGTGCAAGTGGCGCGTCTACCGTCCACACTGAGAGAAGGATCTAGTAAATATGACAATATCGCTTGAGAGATATTAAGGAGGGAGTCTCGCTGCGCGCAGACTTCGCATAAGTTCGACAACAATAAGAGAAAATTGACCGACAGCGCTGGATGCGCGGTTGGCGCACGGCTCTGGTGGTCCCCTAAGTCAAGCTGATTCGTTGGCGGTCAGTACTTGGATGGGTGACCGCTTAGCCGTGCGCTAGCTGGCGCATCGACCGCTGAGCGGGAGGCGCTTTCTTCTGAGACTTTGGTGTTTCTGCACTTTACTCAAGTGCAGAAATATTGGTAGATCAGTAGAATATGGCCGTCTGTACCAGCACAGGTTTTCCGTAGTTTCCCCGTGTCCCTGGCAAATGCGTAGTGTAGCTAAGCCGGCTACGGACGCACTGGAAGTTAGGTAGCTTAGCTGAGTGCGGGTAGGGAGTGCTAGGGGGGAATCGGGATGGGGTTCCGTAAAAACCCGACAGGGTA
>JAPYZD010003476.1:0-12997 GCA_030522725.1 Ichneumoninae sp. B BG-2022a
TATCGTTGGGACAAAATGGGGCATCCAAAAATGATTGGAAAATTGAGTTCTGCCCTCACAATCCCGTTTTGCCCCGCTGTGCCATTTTGCCCCGGTCTCCCCTATGCAGATAAAAGCACTCTGAAAAATTTAGTGAGGAAGAACAAATAAATTGTGACGATCGAGAAAGTCTGAGAAAAATTTTGGAAAATCAATGAAAATCACTAAAACTGTCCGTTTAGAGTTTTTCAGACAAATTGTCAGAGAAATATTTTCAACAGGAAGGCGATTCAATAATTCTCATGTCACGGCCAGTGTAGGCAATGATGTTATATCAATGATCTATTGTTATTATACATCATTGGCGAGTAGAAATAATATAAGCAATAATAATTCAACTATAATTGACGTTCATCCAGGGCTACAATATTTTGGAGTTCCGTTCTATAATTGTACTGTATATATAAGCATTGGAAAGCTTGGGTCCGAATTATATAGTAAAAGTGTCCTTGAAATTTCGATGCGATGCTTCGTTGCCGAGATGGAGACGTCCGAAAATAATCGCGTTAACTCACGCACAATCGAACAATTTTGGATCGATCTCTGATCACGATCATGATATCTCAGGATCCACCGAACGGTTTTGATCGTAACTAGGCGCATTGGAAAGCTTGGGTAGGCATTTTATAATAAAAATTTTATGTCCATTTCGATCCGATGCTTTGTTTCCGAGATAATTGAGTGCAAAGAATTACTTCCGGCATAGTGGAGTATAACTACTTGGTAGCGTCTTCATGATATCGCTCATCGCTCAAATTTTGCGCTTATCGCTTACACTTTTTTAAGTACTTGGCGTCGAGACGCTACCGCGTCTCTTGATAGCGGACATTCTACCCAGTAAGAAAATCATTCGGCTCGCCGTGATGGCACAATGGAGACATGTATGTCCGCATATGTGACGATATTGTGACGGCACGGCGTTTTGATTCCAGAAGTCTGCTTGCTCAGTTCCAGCTCGCTGTAAAGTTCCACGGCGATCTGTAACTGTGCAAACAGATTTCTGGTATCAAATCGCTGTGCAATAACTGTACTAGTATCAACGTTCAGTAAGTTGCATTACCGCTATATGATCACAGTCTAGCGAGCGAAGACACAAGAATTGAAATTTTAAGTTAATTTCATAAATAATACTCCTAGAGGATCCGCACAACAGAACGGGTTTGGTTGCGTTACAGTTCCTTTTTCGTTGCTTTTTAGCCCAAAGTTACTTGTCGATTGGAAATTAAGGACTTTGGTTGCAATCGACCACATAGCACGGAAATATTTCTGACATGTTTCGAAAATATTTTTTTGTAATATTGAAAACATTTTACGAAGAGTACAAAATATTTCTGAAATATTTTTTTGTCCGCTTATAAATCTTACATTGAAATGTTTCAGAAATATTTCGCAACAATGGTTTTGAAATATTGCCCCAAAATGTTCTTGAAATATTACGCTAAAATGTAAAAAAAAATTGTCAAGTATTTTTTAATGTTGGTAAAATATTTATTAGATACTTTTCTGAGCATCTTCAGGATGTTATCAACATTTTTGTTTTATTTTCTTTTATTTTAAATATACAATGTACCGCCTCCAGCACTTCATCTATGGGATTCCTGTGAGCCCCTTCAAGAGTGCCAATAACATGTCGTGTTTTGACACATTAAATAGTGAAATTGTATTAAAATACATCGACGAACCATGGCATTTTTTTTTAAAGTTCGTTCCTTCTGAACGCAATTCAGTACACATCAGCTAATATTCGCTTTCAAAATATTTGTTCACCTTTTCGGAAATATTTCCGATGTATGAAAGATTAAGTATATTTCTGAAATATTTTAGAAATGTTTCGTTGGAATGTTTTGACAGAATACATTAAAATATGATTTCCATATATATCAGAAATATTTTTTAAGATTTGAAATATTGAAAATATTTCTGAAATGTTTCGTTGCAATATTTCGAGAGAATATTTCAAAATATTATTTCCCTATATTGCAGAAATATTGCGGAATATTTGAAAGATTAAAAATATTTCTGAAATGTTTTCAAACTATTTTGTGCTATATGGGTGTCGATTGCTTTCTGTCATTTGGCAGCCAACAGACTCACCACAAAAGCGACCTTCGTTTTGTTGTTGAAAATGGGTTGATTTCGGTTTCTTTCAATTTTTTTCGCTTTTCTTCCACAGCAAAGGGTAACTATTTTTTCGTGACTTTCATCCCGGAATGCTCAAATCAGACGAAAACGGTGAGACAAGTGATTGCACAAAATGTCAATTATCGTCCCTTGTCGACGCGGCAATTGAAGTGGTCGAAATTTTTAATATAATGGCTTAACATTTTGCCCACATATACAGTACTGGACAAGGTATGAATTCAAATTTGGTGGAATTTATTTGCTGCTATATACAGTGGTATGCTGGTATACACAAATGCAGCACCAAAAAGCAACCGATCCATTTTTATTTCATCTTGTGGGTCCCACAATGACAGAAAGTCATTGAGTCATTGAAAGTGAACTGCGTTGTTTTTTGGTTTTCATGGTTTGCCCCGATCCGTTAGGTGTACTTTTTGCGGTCGACCGTCGATATGCATTGTGCGAGATCCAATTCAGACTTCAATCAACCATTGCTTTCGCAGCCTCAAGTTTATGTAACCAGCCATAGCAAAACCCGCACAGATATCTAAGTGTTGCGTTTTTACAGAATAAACAGTTTTCCACACGTGATGCACGATAAAATATTGGATTTATTATATTAAATGTGAGATCGTTTTTGTATGTTAACATAAAGTCGTAGAGAAACAAACTAAACAAAACGAAGGTAACCAGGGACACGGTTGGCATTCAGCCTTAGGAAGATGGGAAAACATGAGAGATGCGTCGGTAAAGACGATTTTCCCCAACACCAAGCTTTTGGTTGTTGCTTCAATTCTCAAATCGAGGACATGACAGGGTTAAGTTGTCACTGTAAACCCGAACCCGAAAGAATAAACCTTCAGTTGTGACAAAAAGTTGTCAACATTTTTAAGCCACCGTTGCATTAACAAACGTCCACTTCAAAGCTAATCGCTTAAAAATAAATATTAATTGCAATATCGAACCATTTTACCATGGAGTGTAGCATGTTACGCCTTCCACTGCCATGTGTCAGGTGAGAACTCTTCGGAATTATATCCATTTTCATATTGCGTTCTAGTTTTCTCCAATCGATCAGTTTTTCCTTTTTTTTCAAACGTGTTCTTATCGATGGCTTAATTCCAAAAGGTCACATCGGCTGTGTGTAAGTATAGACCTATGTACCATTTTGGCGATAGTCCGTCGATATTCATCGCTCGAGAATCCAATTTAGCCTTCAATCAATCATTGCTTTCGCAGCATCAGGTTTTCTTTCAGCGGATATAGCAGTCATCCAGCTAACTAAGTTTTTGTCCTAATAACCACGCGCCACGAAACGGACGCAGTTGGAGCAATATTTGCGACATGTGCAGCGCATGTCGCAAATATTGCCCCAATACCTGCGTCAGTTTCGTGGCGCATGGTTATCAGGGTGGTTGTTCCTTTGGTTCACATAGCGCGGGCATGCCCAGCCTAAAATTGTTATTGCAAAACTGACTCCGAACGAAACAGTCTTCAGTTTCGTCGAAAACTTGGTAACATTTTTAAGCCACCGTAGCAGTAACAATGGTAGGGCAAATTTCCACTACGACGCTGATCAATAATAAACATCAAGCATGGAATGTAGCATGCTATGAAAACTATGCCCACAGTCTCCGTGTCGGACGAGAGCTCTTTGAAATTACATCCATTATCATATTGCTTTCTACTTTTTTCAATCGATCAGATAAGAGGAACCTGCAGTAAATTGTTTTGAAATCGATCGCGCGCCCCTCCATTTATTTCAAAGGTATTGAAGTGCATTACGCGAGAATCCAATTCAGTCTTCAATCAACCGTTGCCTTCGCCGCTTCAAGTTGTCTCTTAATAGTCATAGTAAAACTATGCAGCTATCGAAGCTTACGGTTTTTGTGTTGGTTCTCACAGCGGGGATGTGCCGGAGTAAAATTGTGATTGGTACCTCGAAGCCGGACGAATCAATGTCCAGACTTGCTAACGACTTGGTGAGTTTTTTTAGCCTTGAGTAACACATACTCCCTTATGTATTTGCAAACTGAACAAACCAATTAGAACATGTGCACGAAGTAATGAAGTACGGAAAAAAATTGAATATTAAAAAAAAAATTATATTTTTTATCTGTGTTGTCCCTCACTTCTCAAAGCTACCGCCTATAGCCAGTTGACTTGGTTGACGCTTAATTACTAGTCCTAACTTTTTCTTTTTTTCCATATTTATTTTATTTTTTTCCTTAGTCAGTTTCCCCGTTACATTTACTTCTGCAACTGTCACGTTTCTAATCTGCTGCAGAATAGAGTTTTTCGATCTATCTGAATTTATTTAGTGATATATTTTTACAGTAAGTTCAACATTAATCGTCATCATATTTTCCATCGTTGTTGATTGACAACGTTTCAATGGTTTCAGGTCAACATCGTGACATCTTGTTACGAAGATCGCATACATGGAATTGTCCTCGCTGGAAACTGACCTGATTCACTATACAGAACGCTGTCAGTTCAGCACCTAATCCCTGTAACTCTGGTCGATAATATTTATGATCATAATGTTTCTAGGCGTTATATACACGTAGAATTTCGACGCAAACTAAACATGTTCATAATAGAAGCCCCCACTTGGAGAAAACTTAATACTCTCATTATGAGGAACTTACTAATGACTATTTGGTGGAATCATATGGGTTCGTTTTTTATACTCGATCTGCCACCCGGATGTGTCAACGCGCAAGACTTCTTGAGCGTAGCCTGACAACTGAACGTACTCGATGAAAAAGTAATGTGCGCGCATCATAAAAGTGGAAGAATTATTTTCAATTACAATCCTTTTACCAGTCAGGCACCGGCGCCCTGGCGACAAGTCGTAGTTTTCCCTGTATTAAAACATGCTTTCACTGTATTCAGTCTGGAGTATCGAGACAATGAGACAATATGCGCGCATCTAGATTTCGATAAAGTGAAGGATCTCGGGGATTATACAATCCGCATGGAGGGACACCCCTTAGGCGGCCCGGAGAGTATTCCCGGGAAAGCCCCACCAGGCACAGTTGAGTTTTGGAGCCAAATCAACAACATTGTCGGCAATATATTTCATGTTTTGAATGCACGCGGGAGCTTTAACCGTAAGACCAGGTTTACGAAAGCCGCGATTGATATAGATGTGTTTAAAATGACCAGCTGGCTCGACTTTTCCTGGGATACAAAATCCAATATATTGGTGACCATACGATTACTGCGGGCGGATAATTATAACCCAATTCAGAGGTTACAAATCACAATTGAACAAAATCCTTACTGTCGTTGACGCCGAATCGCAATATGGCATCGGTATTGTGTATTTGCTAATTCTGATTTTCTTAAAAAATTTTCTTCATCAGGCTGTCGTTCCGACGTTACTGAATCTGGTTCGTATAACTTGCAACACGGGTTTTGCAAGTATACCCGTTAATTCCCCATCAAGAGTTTATCTCACCAGTCTGTTATTTTTCGTGATAACTATGCAGGGCATTTTTGAGGGTAACTGGGCGTCGTTGCTGACGCAAAATATTCCTCTTAAAAATGCTAATACTGAACAGGACCTTATAGATTTGGGTTTTGAGAAGATTTATTGTGTGCATCATTTTTCTTCAACGATCAAGGATCCAGACCTTCTAAAAAAATTCGTAACGGTTGAAACTATGGAAGAATGTTGTGAAGCTGTGACGAACGATTGGGACGCCGCTTGTTTAGGTTTTGCACAAGGTGAATACTTTGACCTTGTGCGACAGTACAATTTACACATGAGTAAAAAACCCATAAACATGGACCATATTGCTTTCGCGATCCGATGGAATTGGCCGCTGGAACAAAAAGTTAACGCAATAATCTCACGAATGGTAGAGGGTGATATAATTCAGATCTGGTATGTTAAGACCCATCCAATATTATTAAGTGAGTACCAAGTCGATCATGAGGTCAACATGAATACGGATGTTAAATTAATGGAATTTTAAGACCTGAGATTTGCATTCGTAATCCTTGCTATTGGACTTGTGTGCGCTACCATCGTGTTGATTATAGAATTAGCAATTGAATATAAGTGTAGTATCAATATAAGAACGCGAGACAACAGATTGAATATTGACTTGTAACCGGAAAATAAAATGTTTCTCTTTCCTCGACGTCAACGCTCGACTCGGCTTCTCGAGCAATTTCGTGACGACATCGCAATTTTCAAAGTCGCAAGCGTCCATCTCGGGATTTAAATTATTTCTGCGGAAGCGTAAAATTCGTGAGACTGTTTCATTGTAGTACTAGATATAAATAGTTTTTTCTGATTGAATCGACCATTAAAGTAATACCAATAGACTAGTAATACCACTTGAGATGGTTAAAGCCGAGATGAGACTCGATACGGCACACGCAAAATCATCGATATCCAACCAATCGTTGATGCTTTGAAGGAAAGTCGCGTGAAATACGACAGATACAACCGAGGCAGCCCAACATCGAGCGAGATCGATAAATTACTTTGTTACCACAGACATAGGGCTCGGACTAGTTAGAATTTGACAAGTTTCGTCGCCGATATAAATTGTTCAATTGTTCAATCGTTGTATTCATATGTTTGAAAAGTATATAACATCTTCATTGTAGTACATTCACTCTTCATTATAAAAAATAATAAAGTGCATACTTTTTTGACTCGACAACTCAGTAAATAAATAAGAAATTGTGAAAGCTCTACCAGTATTATCATTTAGTGAATTAGGAAATCCTTGAATTACCATCGGTATTTCATTATACGTTCACAGTCTAGCAAGCGAGGACACTACAATTAAAGCTTCCCGCTCATCTCGCATAAGTTCGAGAAAAGTAAGCGAATATTGCAAGTACTTCTCGATTATATAAAAATCTGAAAAAATGTATGCAGATTAAAGATACTGAAAAGATTAATTTTGCACAATAATAATTCCAAAATGTTGTTAACAAATTAATCAAGAAATTAATTGTTTAACAAATTGCCCCGCAAAACAACTTTTGTTTCTATTAAAACGATTCGTTTATTCATATTAAAAAAAAAAAATTGCATGAAATTTAAAAAATTAAAAATGACATAAAATTTAAACGGTTCAATCGATTTTCTTGAAAATTTAATGGGATCCTCGGGTGATCAGATTCTATCTGTGTATGCATTTTTAGCCCGACAGCTAAAAAATTGCGAGCGCTACGGTGCGTACAGACATTTTCGAAAAAATAAAAAATGGCATACAAAAGAAACAACTAACAATTTTTTTACGAAATTTGAATTTTTCGCGTCTGATTCACGCACGCACGCACGCACGCGCACACGCTCACGCTCACGCTCATACATCCGGACATTTTTTCTAAATGTGATTTTTCGATGTTTCGGAACATTCTGAACACGTTTTCATTAAAATCTCGAATTTTGTTTTCACCAAAACAAAGCTTCCTCTATGAGGAAGCAAAATAAATAAAAATTATATTCAGAAAGTTCCTGATTGCGAGGCTTCGTTTGTGACAAATATAAAAAAGGCCCACCCTATCTTGGCCGCGGCCACCTCACAAAATTGGAATCGGGTGCGATGTCCCCCGCGTCGTATATTCCACGTGCGAAATACAGCATTCCAGGATGTCAAGGGTTCACGTGTGGAACTGACGGAAACTTGACGGAGTGCTAATAATAGAATATAATACTCAGTCGAAAAGGGTGGGGGGGGGGGGCGGGGGTGGCTGAAAATCGAATTTCCCATAACTCGACCGTTCGACATCGTCGGAACGGTCGAGTCGAACGGTTGAATCGATTACAATCCGGTAATTCCAAATTGTACCCACGTTACATTTCCTCCGAGTGCATCCGGCTGAACGACTGTGGGTACACAGCCGGACGGAGAAAGTTTCTCGCCGTTTGTGGATCTTTTTTCTTCTTCCCCCGTCCGGGGCGCGGCTTGCGCGACTCTCAAAATTGTTAATGTCATAATGCCTCGTTCGAAAACTCCGAATACACGGATCGGCCAGTTAAATAGTTTGCCGAAGATAAGTATCGACATTTGCGTAAAGCGAAAACTTCGTCACCACCGGAACACCTGCTGGCACCTGCAAGGTAAAATGGGCGTGTGCGCGCGTAGGGCTCATGCACCGGTCACGAAAAAAAGTTATATATATATACATACAATGAAAATTGCGAATTACACATAAAGATACATTGCACCGCGCGTCGCTTGCGCTCGACTCCCCGAGGGTGATCTGTATCGCTTTATTAATGACAACGATCGCGACAATTTATCTTCGCTCCTCCCGATGAAACACATTCGTATCAGGGCGCCTCAAGGATCTATCAAATATTCGGTAATACGATCATAAAAAATCGCCGAATTACACGCTTGATTACTGGTCCGATTATCAGAATCGGACGAGAAAGCTCATTTCGATGTGGCTTCGGTAAATCGAGGTGGGTAGCAAGCAGTGCTGGCAAACTTTGATCGCACTCCGGAAGAGAACGAGTGTTATACAAAATATTAATATATATAGATATATTTATATACATTAATATAGATATATATACAAATATATACATATATTTATACACATAAATATAATAACGACGGCGACAACTTATCCTCACTCCTCCCAATAATCACATTCGTATCAGAGCGTCGTCAAGGGTCGATCAAAATATTTTGTAATGCAATCATACAAAATCGCCGAATTACACGCATGGTTACCGGTCCGATTAACAAAATCGGACGAGAAAGCGCATTTCGATGTGGCTTCGGTAAATCGAGGTGGGCCGCCAGCAATGCCGTCAAATCTCTCTTTGGCAAACTTTGATCGCACTCCGCAAGGGAACTTCGAGCGTTATACGAAATATTACTGTATATAAACATTTTCATACATAAATATAATAACGATGGCGACAATTTATCCTCGCCCCTCCCGATAAACCCCACGCGTATCAGAGCGCCTCCAAGGATCGATCAAAATATTTCGAAATACGATCATAGGAAACCGCCGAATTACACGCTTGATTACCCGTCCGATTAACAGAATCGGACGAGAAAGCTCATTTCGATGTGGCTTCGGTAAATCGAGGTGGGCCGCAACCAGTGCCGGCAAACTTTGATCGCACTCCGGAAGGGAACTTCGAGCGTTATACAAAATATTAATATATAGATATATATATATATATATATATATATATATATGTATATATATATATATATGTATATGCATACACAGGAGTACGCTAGAATATGCAGCGCGGGCGGGAGTATAACGAACGTCAATTGCACGACAATCGATTATATTTCGCGGTGTTCGACGTGCAGCCCCGTGTAATTTACGAGTTATCTGGGAGGGATCGAGCTGCGGCAGCTTCGTTTCCTCGCGCTTCATTCCCTGACTATAGGGCGAGCGTATATTCCCGTATATATACATAATACATATCTAGGCTCGCATAGTACTGGGAGCTTGGTATCCGCTATCAGCGGCCGAATAGGAGAGGCATACACAGTTCGATGTAATTTTGGACGAGTGCGAAAATTACACCGTCGGTGCCGGATCGGAGGGATTGGAAGTGACGCCGACGCTCCGCGTTCCCCGACGGGGAGGGTGGGTAGGGTGTGGAAAACAGATTCAGGAAACCCGGGTCCACCGCGTGGTGTATTACTCCCACGTACACGTGCTTCGTACGTACGTATCTAATACGACTGGCACAGCGCGGCTTGTCAATAACAGGAAGTGGTGAATGCCAATAGCACGGAATCACTTTAATAAGAGCCCAGCGCGAGGGGGAAAACGAGGGCGCGTTGTCCGCGAATTTACAACTGGATGTCGACCGGCGTGAAGACCAGTCTATTGCTCTATTTATCGCTCTTACGCTTGTATTAATTGTTCGTGGTAGCGTGGGCTGGGGTGGTGCCCAGTTCGGTGGCCATGGTGTTTTATTTTAGAGAATGCAGATTAGAGGTACACTGAGAAAAAATAACGGAGTAACAGTAACAATACTGACTTTATACCATAAAAAATAGTTCCCAGGGGGAACGTTTACATTTTATAGTTACGGCAGTGACAAAAAGTCATGGTCGCAACAATAATTATAATGTAACCAATTGAATATATACTGTCAAAAACTGTCTATATAGACGTCCCCCCTGGGAACTATTGGTATAGTAAAAAATACTATCCTTTTTCTCAGTGTACTTTTCATTGGAAAAGGATTTAATATCGATGACGACAAAGTACTTCGATGACCTGAACGGAAAATGGGGTATGAAGCGTGTACAAGCTATGTTTACACACCCTTCTGGCATTAAGGTAGTCCCTGCGGTACAGTCGAGCCAAACGTGAATTTCAGAGAAAATTTCTAACATTTCTCGATGAGAGAAAGATCTAAAAAAAATTAAGTGTATGGGTGGAGCTGCAAAGATCACAGATTGAACATGGAAAAAACGCGATTTTGAAAGATTATAAAAAATTCTATAAAATTGCACACGTATTCAGAAAAATAAACGAATTGTTTTATAAAGGAAAATAGTTAAGTTGTCGGGTAATTTGCTGAATAATAATTTTTATCATCAATTTTTTTTTAATTTGTTATTATTTATCGTTGCATCAACTACTATGGTTATTAGCGACGGGACCTACTATTTTTCCTTTAGGGGGAACCGTACCACTTTGGGGGTTTCTCAATATGAGTGAACGTTAACTGTACTTTTGGATGTCAGTAACAGTCGGTCTTGTAGGTTTGCTTGACGGCGCCGGAGCTACGTCACATCCATTACTGGCTCTAAACATTGGACGTCTACTGACATATATATCGGCTATCGCACGATAGATGCCAGCAGCTACGTCGCGTTACAGTATTTTTCTGCCAGCAAGACTACGGCACCGGGATTCGACCCCGAGACCTCCCGAAACTTTGTTCTCGAGGCTAGTACTCTAATCACGAGACCAAAGTGATCGCTTTTTTCATCAATTTGTTAATGACGAATTGGAATTATTATTTCACAATAACAAACTTTGCAGCACTTCCCATACAGTTGATTTTTTTCAGATTTTTATCCCATCGAGAAGTGTTCGAAATTTTCTCTGAAACTCACGTTTGGCGGGACTATACCGCAAGTACTCCCTTAAGACCATGCGAAACACTCTCCCTTAAGACCATGCGAAAAACGCTTTTACTCGAAATGTTAACGGTCTCGGGGAAAATATTTGTTATTTGTTATTATTTAACGTCGCATCAACTGCCATGGTTATTAGCGACGGACCTACTATTTTTCCTTTAGTGCAAACCGTACCACTTTGGAGGGCACTCAATATGAGTGAACGTTAACTGTACTTTTGGGTGGGTGAACTGTCGGCCTTTTAAGTTTGCTTCACGGCGCCGGAGCTACGTCACTTCGGTTACTGGCTGTAAACATTGGACGCCAACTGACACAGGATGCCAGGACAGATGCCGGGAGCTACGTCGCGTCACAATATTTTTCTACCACCCTAGCGAAACTGGTGCAACCACGGATCCGGAGTTACATCGCAGTCGCAATCGCACTAAGATTGGCTAGACATGCATCCGCGAGTTGCAATGACTGTGAGGAGACTCCGGGTATATTGGAATGAGACCGATCGCTCTGTTCAAACTTTTAACCTTTATGCAACTCTGTTTTTGATGGACTCGAGTGATCCCCATGTAACTGCAAGTCCAATAAATAAGACTATACAGCGATGGTTTCAAGGGTTACAGAAAAACGATGTTAAAATAAAGGTTATACACGAGTCTAGACCAAGTCACAATTTTGAACATTGTGCATTAGTCTATTGAAGTCTGCCGATGGTCACCTCAATTCCGTCAGGGCATGAAGACTGCAGCACCGGGATTCAACAAAGTATCGAGACCTCTCGATACTTTGTTCTCAAGGCTAGTATTCTAATCACGGGAGCGAAGTGATCGGTTCCGGGAAAATAGTAAACAGTAAAAATAGTTAAAACAGTCAAAATAGAATAAAAAAATCGTAAAAATAGTGAAAGTCGTAAAAATACGTTTAAAAATAGTAAAAATGATTTTAAAATCAATGAAAATAGTAAAACGATTCATATTGTTAGAAATATTCTTGCGGAATATACTTTTGACAAAAATCTCGGAACGTCTGTTTCAATATGTTTTATAATATTCGATGTGTGGAGGTACGACTGCACAAGTCGAGACCTCGATCCAGAATACCCATCGATCGCCCGATCGATGACGACGAAGCCCTCCGAGTCACATAAACTCGCCTTTGTATAAACAAAGCTCCCTTGTCTCGATCAGGATCCTTCGTGAGCCTCTCGTGTGACTAACGCAGGGTTTGTATATTTGGTAGTTCCAGAAGAGTGTGCCTAGAAGGCTCGGCGCTCGTTGCGTCGCTTTCAATATTCTAAAATGAAGGTAAGGTAAACATACCAACGGCCAGGCACGTCCCGGTGGCCGGACAAGGCGTGCGTGCAAGACCGATGGAAATACGATTTTTCATGCATGTTCATGGACTGGGACTGTTTCCTTAAGGTAGCTATGTCGCTTCCCGCTCATCTCGCATAAGTTATCGAAAAGAAAATGAATATTGCAAGTACTTCTCGATGGTATTAAAATTTGAAAAAATGCATGCATATTAAAGGCACTGAAAAGATTCATTTTGCACAATAATAATTCCAAAATGTTATTAACAAATTTATAAAAAAATTAATTGTTTAACATATTACCCGGCGAAACAACTTTTTTTAAAATTGAAAACGATTCATTATTTTTCTGAATACGCATGCATTTTTTCAGATTTTTCAATTAGTTTTGATTTTTGTGTTTTTTCAGACA